>JAVJIF010030067.1:0-240641 GCA_038442645.1 Agave tequilana | reverse complement strand
ATCTTTCTTCAAGCTTTCTCATCAAAATTGAGACGTCAATGCCAAGTTAATATCATACCTCTAGCATTTATCCTACTATCAAGTTAACACTAAGCCTATGAAAGTAATTTTTCTCAGTTTTCTTAATGAAAACGAGATCTTCTTGATGCTAAGTTAATATTATACCTCAAGCACATATTCTTGTCAAGTTAATATTACACCTCTGACAATTCAATTTTCTCAAACTACAAATTTAAACCCGTCATGTTAACATTATACTTCTGACAGTAAAATTTTCATAAATTCTTAGTGGATCGAACTCCACTTTTTATCAATAAAATAGCAAGTCCATAAAATTTGTTCAAATCACGAATTCAATCCCTGTTAAGTTAATATTACACCTTTGACTATGTTCTTCTCAATTTTTCTCAGTGAAAATGAGATTCCTCAGTGCTAAGTAACATTATACTTTTAGCACCCATTTCAATGCTAAGTTAATATTACACCTCTGACATATCCCTGTTATGTTAAACACTACACCTCTAACAGTGAATCTTCTCGATTTCCTTAGCGGAAAAGAGTTTTTAGGTTAAAATCATACCTTTCTAACTTCACTTCTCTTGTGGAGTTACTTAACTCTTAATTGCTATGTTAATCGTTACCTCAAGCAATTAAAATTCAATATCTCTAGTTCATCTGATTTTCAAACAAAAACAGAAAATAAAGATGAAACAGAGTCAAAATATCATTTTTATTATTTAGATTAAAAAGGTAAAAGTGATAAAGCACTCTCTTATTCTATAGGAAGAGTGTTACAAAAGGAAGATGAGCCAAAAGTTAATCTCGCTCAGCGAGAAACTTTATCTAGTCTTTGAGGCGTTGAATGTCTCGTTGGCGCGCTTTCTTAACCTCAGCCAGGGCTTGGACCCTCAACTCTTCCTCTGATAAAAGCTTCTACACTTCTACAAAAAAACTTTTTCATTGGATATTGTCTTCATGATCGAATTGCTCTACATCTAGAACAATATATCTACTTCTCCTCTTAAGAACAATGATGTTCCTCAAGGTCGAAATGCTGTGGAACATTCAGTTTTCACCCGAACGTCTGGGGATGAAAGGTCTCGTCCTGCACAAAGTCGTGATCCTTCGCTTAGAGGAAGATTTTGTTCCAATGAGCATGAGTATCTCATTGCTGTCACTTCCTTGAATAAGATTTGTGAAGGAAGGATCGAGATCATACTGGCGCATCGTGTCCAACATTATCTGAGTGCAAACTAATAATACCACAGGAAGGTCCAGACCTGACAAAGCCACTTATAGTCTTTGTTATACAGATCCTCTTCGCCCTCTTTGAAATTGTCTCTGAAAAGAAACTCAACTTCCTGAGTAGTTGCCCGTCAAGCGGGTTTATCGTTCCTTGTTTGCTCCGATGAATGAAGGGACTGTCTTCTGCAGACTTAAGAGGAAGTTAGGATCAACACCGCCAATGTGACCGAAGTGGTTTCTCTTGGTCAAGGAATTCAATGAGTACCTCACTACAAATAAAAATATAAAAACAGTATTTTGAAAACAATAAAGGTACACTAAGGGTTGAAGTTCAGAAGTGGGGCTAACACATAAGACCCGCGTTCTATGACTAAAATGCGAGGCTCACATGAAGCTCATGTTTAGACTCTGCACTTAGAAAATTTTCTAAGTCTTGAGACTCAAAAGCGAGTCTCATAAATGAAACCTGCGTTCAAAAGTCTCAAGATGTGGAGTCCCTTTGACTCGCACTCAATTCATAGACGGGAAGGTCGCATTGATAAAGTGAAAAAGTGTCAGGATTACCAGACCCACTTTCTACTCATGAACGTGAGAATCGTGTTCACAAAATCAAATTTGGACATGCGAGATCTGTGTTAACTATTCAACTTCAACAGAAGTTTCAAAAACTTCAACAAAAAGTTTAAGAGACAAATCTCTTCATATTCTTAATGGTGAAATCCGTTCTACTTCAAAATAGGGGCTTCCTAAGGAGGAGAACCACCCATAGTGGTTTGCGCAGTGTCAGTGCTTGAAGAAGCAGCATAGTGCTTGCCTTTTGGGGCCATTTGCACGATGAAAATCTGTGAGAAGATTCAATAAAGCTTGAAGATTTATGGGTTCTAAGAAGGCTAAAAGTTTTTGATTATCAGACGTGGGTCTGATAAGAAGAGATGAACAGTCAAGTGAAATTGACTATTGAAAGACCCGGATCTTTTATAGGCTCTTCAATGGCTAGGATACCCAGTGCATATCTCAAGCTCAATCTGAGCTAGGCACGCGTTTAATGCAGCACTCGCATCCGCATCTAGAGGCATCCAATGCGATCTTCTCATTTTAAACTGAGAATCGCATTTCAAAGTGGCGTCTCATCATCAATTAAGAGTCATGTCTCAACATCAACTGAGAGTCGCGTCTCATAGTCGCGTCTCAACATCAATTGAGGGTCGCGTCTTCATTGAAGTTCGCGTCCAAAGAGGACCAATATGACAATAGCGTCTTCATCAAATGAGGGTCTTATACTCTCCCCATACAAAGAGTATGTCCTTGCTTCTGCAATCAATTCAACAGTACGTTGGCAAAAATAATCGACAACTCTGCCGGTTCAATAGTACACCGACAAACAAAGCAGAGCTCATACAAATGCCAGACTGAGTTTTTTAGACACTCGTGATGTCTTCTCTGGAGGCTTCAAGCAATTCGACAGTATACTCATGAAGACGAGAATCTAGGTAGGATCAAGCTCAGGACATCTTGAAAGATTGCCAATCCAATCATGCGGAGCCCGAAATCAACATGAAGTTAAAATATTCTAAAATCTGTCCCAGTCAACCGGGGAGTGTCGAAAACTTTCGAGGGGGTTCTATGGGCTATCTAAAAATTATTAAGAGACAAGTTCTCAAGACGCGGATATCACTCCAACAAAAAGGTCGCATTTCAACGTCCTCAAAATGCGGACCTCACTCCAACGCGAAGATCACGTTTCAACTAAAATGTGAGCCTCGCATCCATGGGGCAAATGCGAACTTCAAAACGCGTATCTGAGTAACTCTGCGTGTCCTCTCAAGCGCAGGTCTGAGTAACTATGCATCTCATGTGGGTCTGAGCAACTCTGCGTTTTGCATCTCATGCAGGTCTGAGCAACTCCGCGTCTCGCGTCTCATGCGGGTCTGAGTAACTCCGCGTTCTGACTGAGACACGGACTTTGAGTACCGCATCAACAACAATAATGCAAGGTTTGCGTCCACCGCGAGACCCGCATTTCTGTTATAACTGACAATTACTGGGTCAATTATCTCCTCATATAATGGGAGAGTTAATCCTCATTATAGAGGAATTTTATGGGACAATTATGCCCCTAAGACCCCTATAAATAGCTTCAAGAGCTATAGGGAAGAAAAGTGGAGAGGAGAGGGGGTTTTTCTGAGATTGAGAGCTGAGAATTCTCAAGCTAAAAGCTTTTTGCTTGTCAACCACAGAGGTTCAGAGAGTAAAAAGGAGAGCTCCTTTCTGATTACTTTTTTAGAGATTCTCAGAGAGAAGCTTGTCATCAGCCAGTCAATGGAGAAAAAATTACTCCCCATCGCCCCATCAAGAACCCAGCCCTAAACAAAAAGAAGATCTAGATATTCTCCCCTCTTTTATAATCAAAATTATTCCATTTATAATTTTTCATTCACTCAAAGAAATTTTACTTCGCATTATTTTTCTGACCAAACAACGGTGTTTTTAGTTTCACTAAAATGTAGTGTCAATGTTACCTAGTATATGAATTGCTTTAGTACACGGCATGAAAACAGGGGGAAAATGTGAGTAGCCCAGAACGCGGCACAATGGGGGTAGTATTTGTTAGATATTTTAGAGATCCATTTCCAAAATTAAACATGTAATTAAGCTAGCATTCAAAAAAATCTTAGACATGAATTATTTATTATAAAATATTTTAAAAAATAATAAATCAAGAAAAAAGCAGTTGTGAAACACTACCTTATAAGACAATAAGCTTGTCTCCTTATTCAGATATTGAATCGGCCTCATGTCCTAACGGTAAAAGTCTCAATAGTAAATCGTCAGCACCTGCCCTTGGACGGAAAGCAAGCCTCTGCTCAGATGAAAAAGTTGTTTCCCATAGAATGTAAGAAAAGAACAGAATTTAATTTAAACTTGATATCTTCTCACAAGGATCAACCTCAGAGAATTTTAGAGAGGGAGAGAAGAGAGCTCTTATTCATATTGAGAATGAAGGGTTGAAGGTCCTTTTATAGACTCCAAGACCCCCACCATTAACATGAAATAAATGAAAATATTAAATAGCCAAATTAATACAATGAAATGGTAAGAAATTAATTCAAGTTTTAAATCAATATTAATTGAAAATTTTAAACCATGTTTTAATTGAAAAATTAAATTTCTATTAATTAGAAAATTAAATCTAATTTTTTAATTTGAAATCTCATCTTAATTAATTAATTAAGATGGACATTAAAACCACTTTAATTGGGTGATCAAGCCAATTAAAGAAGAAAATATTTTTATGTTTAGTCAAAATACCAAATACTATAGCTAAGAAACATGATTCTCAATGAAGTTCAATATATATTTAAAATATGCAGCGATCCCCTCAAAATCAAGTGGGAACTCAAGCTTTTCAATGCAAAATATCCAACAGTCTCCCCAAAATCTTGAGTTTCAAGAAAGATAAAACAAAATAAAAATAATGTATAATAAAATAAATCATCAAACCATAAAACAAGAATGAAAGTTGGCAGCATCTACCTGTAAATTCGGGACAGGTGGACTACGTCTGGATCCTTCCTTAGTGAATTCATCGCCATCTGAGAGACATAGTGGACTACGCTTGAAACTAGCCTCTTTTTTCAGATATTGATAAAAGACACACATAGAAGTCTCCATCCATTGAGAACGAACGAGTGAGCGTTAATGGTCATGCTCACAATAACTGACTCATGAGAGTTTTTTAAGGGTCAACCCTACCCCCTAACTGCGGTTGCCACAGTTCCTCTCGTATAGGTAAGTCCTCAAAGGCTACTATAGCTGGATGTTATACCCTCCACACTGCATGCGTTAGACTTATTAAGAGTTTAACTCAATCTTACCTAGTTGTATTATGAGAGCATCATCACCATAGAGAATGGACAGCAACTATAATTCTACATTTAGGATGTAAACATATCCGGTTGATGCTCCACACGAGTGACATCAGTTCAGCTTGTTTCTATCACATTGAATCTCTTTCATGGAATCAGCTCTCAATCAAGTAGGTTGGATTCCTGCTATCGGTGAACCTTACTATGGGCTTAACTCCAACTCCCTTGATGATTCTAGGACCACACTCCTAGAAATAGTTCCTCAATTAAGTTGAACTTTATAATGTCTAGGGTCAAACATAAGCTTAACAACTTTTATATTTTCAAGTTATGATAGTCAGAGGTTAACTCTTCTTAACCACATACTTATAGATCTTGACATCCTTTCAAAGTGGACCTATAGAACCCTCGGTGACATTGTATCTTAAGAGCTTTTGAGTTTAATGCAATAATAATTTATCATTTTTACGTAGGCCCCCCATTGGGATGAAATGCAACAAGTATGAATATTATTTTATCAAAATAATAATTTTAATCCGTGCAAATAACAGATCAAACTAGTCAATACTAAAATCATAAAATTTCTAGCAGCTGAATATGTACTTCAGATAAAATTCATTATCATTTTTTCTACTCACTTTATTACAAAACAATGATGATGTCAAAGACTGAATTTTTTATCTTTTGAAATGGCTGCAAATTGGTTCCTTGCTGGATAGCAAAGCATCCTAATTTATGTGGTAATGTTACTACAATAGTAAGGAATCACTTTACATTAAGAAAAATATTACTAAATAAAATTTAGTAAACTAAACTAACAATTATATAAGTTTTTTGGTTTGCATAAAAAGAGATGTTTTGGAAACAAAAGCAAAAGTAAAAATTGACAGTGAAGATAGATATTGTTTATATAAATTTATAAAATTTAGATAGATGAATGACCGAGGAAAATTATTTAATAATAGAATTTTAGTTAATTTATCAAATAATTTTTCTTTGTAATAAATAAATTTTTTTTGTTGAATATGTAAATAATTCATGTTTTCAATATAGTTCCTATAATGACTAATATTATTTTAAAAAAAACATAATTTAGTAGAAAATAAAATTTTCTTGGAGTAACATGGGTAGGAGAGTATCCTAACTCCAAGAACATATTTATTAAAATAAATAATAGTTTTAAATAATTCACTGATATATCTCTAAACATAAAATGACAGTTCATTTGATTTGCAATAGTCAAAAATCTGTAATCGGCTTTAATTTGCACGATGGCTAAAATCAAATTTCGCATACTGACATAATATACGCAGTGGTGATATCTTGCTCATTGGCTAACCCACACAATGATAATTGGATAATCTCATACACTAAACAATGAGATTAAAAAATTAATGGATATATGACAACTCGAATTATTTTATTTTAATAATAATTTATCTGATTTTATTGCACATGTAAGAATTTTAAGAGTTGGCGTAAGGCAATCAAATTTTTCTTATAATCTTAGTTAGGATAATTTAGCAATTCGAATACATTATACAAATTTTAGGACTAGATTTTTCTTTTCAAGTTGATTCTCAATTCCTAATTGTACCAAGTCAATTGTTAGGTTAGTCAAAACCAAATTTTATCAGTCCAATTGGCCAGGTTGGCGTAACTCAGATGGGAGATTTTTCGCTCTTGGTGTTCATTAATTAAAGAATCACGTTGAGTATCCTTCCTTAGTTAGACACTAATCGTACAAAATTTTGAAAAAATAATTCCTTTCAATTTTCTTATCTTATTGAAACTTCTATTTCAGCTACATGTAGTGTATACAAATGATGTGTATTTACTACAAGATGAAAGCATAAGAGGACCGACTATTTCATCATATGTTCATAAAGTCATAAATGAAATAAATTCATACCTCTCGAGTGGATGAGAAATTTAAGATTGTAAAACTTGAATGAAGATATAAAGTTAGAGACAATATGCCTGATTGGAAAATATATTATTTCTTGTTGAAGTTGGAGTTTTATTCCATATTTATCCTTTCAACAAAACTCTACAAAGAAGTCTCTAAATGATTATAAGTAATCTATGATAAATATTTATCATCATGTATGCATTCTCTCTAAATCTCTGGCAACATACAATTGATAATAGTTAAAGTAATCTCCTCTTTAAGAATTCTCATTAGTAAAAGATTTAATATGATACTGATAACTTAGCTGTCTCAATTCATAAGTCATAGTCACAAACAATTATATTTGTATAGAAAAATACCTAAACAAATATGGAAAGTAAAAGTGAACTTATATCATTGAAGAAAAATGTTCAGATTTAATTTTTTTTAATAATTATAAGAAATTTCTCGGTTCGTCTTTTATATGGACTACTTCCTATTTCAAGTTATCTTTCATGTATATAGTAAAACTATAACAGAATATGAAAATCTTTTGCTAACTCAAAGTTAGAAATCAGTAAATAAATTTACTCACAAGTTTAAATAAGTATTTAATAATAAAATAATATAAAAATATCATAGGCTAATAGTGGTACACCAGTTTGACCCAGTGATCCAACTAATTTCAAGCAGTACAAAGAATTGAATGCATATTTGAATAATAAACGAATGAGCATAATTATTCTTCCATTTTCATATTGTATTTGTCAAAGGAAAAAAAGAAGAAATTAATTTACACATTAAGTTTTTTATTTTTTTTTCATAAAATGACATGTTCTTTTGTTTAATTATGCATCAAAAGTAAATAAATTGAAAAAGTGAACTTGTCAAAAGGATTAACCACAAGGATATATAAAAGATCCACTTATGGGACAAATTAAAATATGGATCTGAACTAAATAATCTTATCCTACTAAGATTTCAATAAATGAATACAAACACAATTTATGGTTGGCATGTAAAAGGTACATGCAATATCAAGAGCTAAATAAAATGTGAATGATATTGAATTAATCTAGCTAACAAATTATATAATTTATTTATTGACTGAAAAATCTGAATATAAACTCGAACGTGCACAATCAAATTTAATAAGGAATATTTGAATTTAAAACAATAATTAATATTTAAAACCAAAAGTTATCTATTGTCTTCTAGATTGTTGGATATTTTAGAGATCTATTTTCAAAATTATACTTGCAATTAAACTAGCATTCAAAAAACTCTTAGACATGAATTATTTACTATAAAATATTTTCAAAAAATAATAAATCAAGAAAGAAAGCCAGCCTAGGGTAAGCAATCATGAAACACTGCCCTAAAGGACAAGCCTATCTCCTTATCCAGACGTAGAATCAGCCTCATCTCCTAGTGGTAAAAGCCTCCCTGATAAATCACCAGTGCCTACCCTTGGACGGGAGAGCAAGCCTCTGCTCAGATGAAGAAGTTGTTGCCCATAGAATGTAAGGAAAGAAAAGAATTTAGTTTAAAATTGAAGTCTTCTCACAAGAGCAACCTCAGAGAATTTTAGAGAGGGAGAGAAGAGAGCTCTTATTCTTGTTGAGAATGAAGGGTTGAAGCTCCTTTTATAGGCTCCAGGACTTCCACCATTAACATCAAATAAACATAAATATTAAATAACAAAATTAAAACAATGAAATAGGAAGAAATTAATTCAGGTTTTAAATAAAATATTAACCATGTTTTAATTGAAAAATTAAATCTCTATTAATTGGAAAATTAAATCTGATTTTTTTAATTTGAAATCTTATCTTAGTTAACCAATTAAGATGGACATTAAAATCACTTTAATTGCGTGATCAAGGCAATTAAAAAGAAAATATTTTTATGTTTAGTCAAAATACCAAACACCAAAGCTAAGAAACATGATTCACAATGAAGTACAATATATATTTGAAATTTGCAGCATCCCCTCAAAATCAGTGAAAACTCAAGCTTTTCAATACAAAATATCCAAAATATTCTTTGTTTTGCTTTGTTCATCCTAAAATTACAACGATTAGAAATTTTTAATGATTAGACATTTTAAAGTAAATTTTTAAGCCACTAGGTATCAATGATCAAATTTAGAGGACTAAATATGATGTGACCCCAACTACTTGAAAAGGGGGTATTAAATGAATGGAGTTATGGAGATGACTCTTATAAGAAACACTACCAACATTAATGGTCACTCCTAAAGAAATGGATCATATGTCTTATTATACTAGGACATTGAAGTATCCTAAAGCACAAATGAGTTTTATTTGTGAAAAGAATATATTCATGAAATTCTACAGAAGTTCAAGATAGAAAATCATAAATAATGGCACTCCATCTGAAACCGACATGAAGTTGAGTTAAAAAGGTAAGGTATAAAGGTGAGTGTTGACACTTTGAGAAGACAAACTCTAGATAGTATTTTAACTAGTCCAAATGATGTCCAAACTTGTCGACATTTACAAAATATGAGTTGTGAATAAGTTGTTGGCCCAAAGGCCTTCCACCCTAGTTTTGATGATGATTAACTCATATAGTTATGTTTACTAATAATCTTGTGTTGTTTAAGTTTCAGATCATTAGCAAGATATTAGTTGGTGATTAGCTTCAACAAAGGTGTTTAGAAGCTTTTCATGGTATTCCAGGGCCAAAGCATCAAGATCATACCTTGCCTAGCTCATGGATCACGGAGTTTGGACCAAGTCGCCTTGAAGATGAAGATCGTCAAGAAGACTTAGGTATCCTAGTTTAGTTAGTGTGTTTTAGATCCATTTGTAAAGCTTAGTATAGTTGATATGCTCAAGTGCACAAACACACACGTTTTCATGTTTTGGAATTGGTTTTCATGAATGATTGATCAAAACAAGTTTACATAGTTTTTATGTATATTAGATATGTTCTAGATATACATACATGCTTTTAACTTCCTAGACAAACTTATTTTGACCTTCCTATTAATGTGTTGGAAAATCCAAGTTTGATAAAATACAGTTTTGGTTTTGATAAAATTTGCAAGACACAAAAATGAATTGATATGTTTGATATATGTCTTGAAATTTTTATCACTTGTTTGTGTTTCAATATAAAATATTAAAACAAGTTTTGTGGTTTTTAGAAGACTTAAAAGATTTTTCAAAATATTTTTAAACTATTTTTCTGACTCAGTTTTCTGTTCCAGGCTTCAACCAGTCGACTAAGTCAGTTTAGTAGTCGACTTGGGATGAAGTCGGTCGACCGGGCCGGTCGACCGACGTGCACAGATCTGTGCACGTTTGGCAGCACTGGGACGGTCGACCCGGGCGGTCGACCGGGTCTGAGAGCAGTGCTCTCTGTTTGTTTGGGTCGACCGTGCCGGTCGACCGTGGTTGCCCAACGGTCACAATTCTGACCGTTGGCGGTCGACCGGGCCGGTCGACCGTCAGCCTGTCAGGCTGCCAGCTCAGCCTAACGGCTAGTTTTCTGATGGGCCTATATAAACCCCAATTCTTTGGGATTTTGGCCAAGGTTTTTAGAAGAAAAAAATCCCAGTTTCTCCTGAGTTTAAAAGAAGTTTTAAAAGAGTTTTAAAGCTTAAAAGTTTTCATCTTATTTGTTTTAGGTTTTTGGAAAAATCAAAGAAAAGAGTATTTTGGGAGATTTGTCTTGGCTTTCATTTTCTATCATTTACAAGAGTTTTCCCAAGTAGGTTTTTCTTTGTTGCTTGTTTTCCAAACACCTAATTTCCACACTTGAGCTATCTTCTATCCTAATCTATTTAGGATCTTTGTTTTGTGGAAAAGAGAAAAAGAAAAGAGAGATTGAGTTTGTGGTTTTTGGAACCACTAGTTGTAAACACCCTTGTTCTTGTTGTATCCCTCTTTGGTAGAGGTGATCGGGTGATTGGTTTGCTCCCTCTAGTAAGAGGTGGAGTTGGTGTTGTAACCCTCTTCGGTAGAGGTGTTGGTTGTTGGTTGTATTGGCTACGGGCCTACCCCTCGGTTGTCAGGTGATTGTTTGAGAGAGGAGTTTGGTACTCCTAGAGTTGTAACAAATCCTCTTCGGTAGAGGTTCTCTCGGTGGGAGATAGTGGATTGGAAATCCTACACGGTGGTGTAGGCGGGGATGTAGAGCAAGGTGCTCGAACCTCGAAACATATCTTGTTGTTAGCGTTTGATCCACTTGTCTCTCTAACTCTCTCTCTCATTTATTTGTGCAAAGCATCATACTTCATTCATATCATACATTGCTTGTTGTTCCTTGCATAATTCATATTGCTATATCTTGTATATGCTTGGTTGTTTGTGTGTGCCTCACTTATACTTACACCAAGAGCTTCACATAGCACCTCAACCCATTCAAGGGGAATCAAGAGGAGTTAGTCCAGAGCCCTTCACGGGGAATTCGGTTACACTTGTGTGTTGTATTAAGTGTGTTGCAAGAATTTGCATTAGCTTCCGCATTTAGCGCATTTAGTTCACTAGATTAGCACTTACACCTATTCACCCCCCTCTAGGTGTTTTTCAATTGGTATCAGAGCTAGTGCTCCTGATACTTAGGCTTAACATCCTAGGAGTGAGATCCATTTGTTTGCTAATCTTGTTTGCATTTGCTTGTTTGCACACATTTAGTTTGCCCTCATGGATAGCCCTCCTATGTTTGACATTTCTAGACTTGAGATTTGGAAGGTTATGATGAGTAGCTATTTGAAGACCCTAGGTTTGCATGTTTTTCTTGCGGCTACCAAGAGATGTTATCTTGGTGATCGCAATCATATAGGGGCCAATGCACAAGCCCTTGAGGCCATTAGAAGCACGCTTAATAAAGAATATCTTATGCATGTTTCTAATCTTGATTCCGCTTTTGTAGTGTGGAACAAGTTGACGACAACCACCACCTCCAAGCTTCAAGAACAAATTCAACCGGAGGAGTCTAGTGGAGAATCCGAGTCTCAATGCTTAATGGTCCAAGGGAATGACTCCCTTGAGGTACAATCGGAAACTCAACTAGATAGTAATGATTGTGCTAGTTCTTCAAATGATTTTATTGATCCCCATGCTTTAAATGAAGAACTATCAATTGTTTGTGAAAAATTAATAGAAAAATATAATTTGTTGAAAAAGAAAAGTCTAGGCCTTAACAATGATAATAAAAATTTGATTGCTAGACTTGATGTTGTTTTGCAAGAAAAAGAGGAGATTGCTAATGAGAGGGATTCATTAAAATCTCAACTTGATCTTGCACTTAAAGAAAATAACTTTTTGAAAAATAAAAATGATTGTGATAATGTTTGAAAAATAATGATGTTTTATCTTCAAAGATTGAATTTGTTTTAAGAGAAAATGATTCTTTGAAAAGAGAAATTGATTTTATCTCAAAAGAATTAGAAATTTGTTTAAAGAAAAATAACTCTTTGCAAAATAAGATTGATTCTCGTGTTTTCCATGCTAGGGTAACTTCACCTAGATCACCCATTGCATGCTCCACTTTTTCTTTGATTGAAAATGATATAAATTTAATTAAGAAGAAAATGGATTGTTTGGGCTCCACTATGAGCCAATGTGCCATGAACCACTCACAGTTGGAAATCTTGGTTCGAAAGAAACAAATCCCATCTTCTATGCATGCACACCCTCCACGGCATACACATGCTCCTCACGGACACCATCACACTATGTATGCTCATGTGTACACTTGTACACATTGTGGACGTAAGGGCCACCTTGCTAAATTTTGCTATGATCGTATACATGTTTCAAATTTAGCAAATAAATTTGTTTGGGTTACAGAAGGTACTAACCCCCATGGACCCAAAAGAGTATGGGTACCAAAGACCACCCCTAAGATTTTTGATGTAGGTGTGGGCTCTCACATGACGTGAGAGTGATGACACCTTGGAGTGGATGCGTTCCGAGCTTAAAGGAAATCTATTGGATGCATCACTTTCAAGGGAAGTTTGGTGGAGAGGACCACCATGTTTTGGAGACAAGGAGAGTTGCCTTCTAAATTTTGATAACGATTCCTAACTCCTATTCATTGCTTACATGTTTTTAATATTCATGGTTTATAGCATGTTTCATTGTCTATGGATTAGTATGTAAATACCATGTTTATTAGATCCTTGACATACATGTATAGTATTTGAGACACACATGCTTATATGAACCCATATTTAGTGTTCTCACTTTTGTTTAAGCTATAATGTACATCATGAATCTAATACATGTGAATTTACATAGTAATCATGTTTTAGTTTTATCATGATGATTTTTGTTTTGATGCTTTATGCCTTGATTACATGTTTAGATGTTAGTTTTTATAAAGACTAGGTATATACTTGTACATATAGTGGGCCACAAATAATCTATATATGTTTGGGCTTGATTGCTTATTTGAACCCATTAGATGTATTAGTATAGTCTAGCTTTGATGATCCATACATATTAGACTTGTATTCATATTTTTGGATTTGTTTTATGATTGTGTGTTTCACTTCATGTATATGTTTGTATTGCCAAACTTTAAGATATACATGTATACCCCTTGAGTCATTTGCCTTTCATGCAAATCTATATATGGACTCAATTGTGTTTAGGGATATGTATGTATACTTCATGTTTGACAATTCATACATATACCTTGAAATGAAAATTTGTTTTTAATGAGAATTTAGTTTTTCTTGATTTCATGTTTATTTGTTTAATTTCATGTATATGTCTATTTTCTCCAAATTATTGTTATACATATACATCCTTTTGAGCCACGTGCCTTAATGCATATATCCTTGTGGACTCTTTGTGTTTGGATATGTATGTATACTTTAGTTTGTATTAGACATACATATGCTTTGAAGATTAAATAGTTTTGATGATTTTCATGTTTTCTTGTTTCAAGGAATTTTGAGCTTAATTGGATATTTCATAATGCCATGTCACACATTACTTGTACACTCACCATTTTTAAAATATTTCTCATGAGTATGTTTTCATGAGCATGTATGGACTTTATTGTATATTGAGTGTTTTTAAGTGCTATGTGATTTACATGTGTTTTATGAAAATTATTTTTAGTTTATTCCTTACTTGAAGGATTTCGTACTAGTTTAAAAGATTTTCCATTTAACTAGTTACGGTATTCTTCATATGGTAGAGTTTTTCAAACTAAGCTTATTTTAAATCTATTTTTGAAAACCCCTACCATCCACGGGAGGTTGGATGGGAGTCCATGCCTTGTATGTTTATATTGAAAATCATTTTTAAACTTGTGCATGAGATGGGAGGTAGTTATATGAGTTATACCATGCTTTTATTGTTATGTAATTGGTATCATTGAACTCTTTCAATTGGTATCAATTTGATTTCTTTGTATACTCATATGTGTTTGTGTATGTATATTTTCAATTGGTATCATCTATTAGTGATTGATACTCATTCTATTTCATACACATATACTTGTTTTATTTGTGCTATTATATTTCTATATCTTAAGCACAAATTTTGTTTATGTTAGAGCTTGAGCTTCAACTTTATTTCAATTGATTTAGTTTTCAATTGGTATCTTATTTCAAGCCTACGCATAGTTTTTGTTGGTATTTCATAAAGGGGGAGAAAATTCGTTTTTCATATTTCAATTGGTACTTGTATTTCCACTCCCTTACTTTATGATACAAAATAGTCATTTCAATTGTTTATGTGACTTAAAAGAAAAATACTATCTTTTGATATCATGATGTCTTGTGTTTTAAATTGGTATCTAAAAATTTTGTTTAAAGAAATATACAAAAGTTTTGATTTATATTGACTATATGCAAGGAGAGCTTAACATCTCTTCCACATATAGATTCATGTTGAGTGTATCTTATATTGAGGAGCTTAACATCTCTTCTTTATGTGATACACGTGTGTAGGGGGAGCTTCACATCTCCTCTTATGCATTACATAATGTGTGTTATGTGAATTAGGGCTTAACATCCCTCTTTCATGTAATGCATATGTGTAGGGAAGCTAACTTAGCGTCTTCCTCTTCATGAATGTATATAGCATATAACATTTATTGATCTTTGTTTACTTTCAATTGGTATCAAGATGCTTCATTGACATATTTTCAATTGATATCCTAATTGATTGTCACCCCTTATTGACCTTGTTTTTGTTTTTAGACAAAAAGGGGGAGAACATTGTTTTATTGTTTTGATTGACAAAAAGGGGGAGAAAGATTTTTACCCCTCATTTATTGTTTTGAGTGTTTACCCCTTTGTTGATGAGTGACAAAAAGGGGGAGAAAGATTTTGGTTTTTATATGCATACTTATGTTTTTGCATATATTAAGTTTTATTGGTATCTAGAGCATCTAGTGTTTTTGTTAATGTTTTATTAATTTAATTGGTATCTAGAGCTTCTAGAATATGTTTATGTATTTTATGCATGTTAATGCATACATGTTTATGTACATTCATTACATATCTTTTGTTTATTTGTTTATGCATGAGTTAAGGGGGAGCTTCTTTGAAGCTTAACTTTAATCCATGCATATATAACTCCATGAGTTTTGTTATCATCAAAAAGGGGGAGATTGTTGGCCCAAAGGCCTTCCACCCTAGTTTTGATGATGATTAACTCATGTAGTTATGTTTACTAATAATCTTGCGTTGTTTGAGTTTCAGATCATTAGCAAGATATTAGTTGGTGATTAGCTTCAACAAAGGTGTTTATAAGCTTTTCATGGTGATTCCAGGGCCAAAGCATCAAGATCATACCTTACCTAGCTCATGGATCACGGAGTTTGGACCAAGTCGCCTTGAAGATGAAGATCGTCAAGAAGACTTAGGTATCCTAGTTTAGTTAGTGTGTTTTAGATCCATTGTAAAGCTTAGTATAGTTGATATGCTCAAGTGCACAAACACACACGTTTTCATGTTTTGGAATTGGTTTTCATGAATGATTGATCAAAACAAGTTTACATAGTTTTTATGTATATTAGATATATTCTAGATATACATACATGCTTTTAACTTCCTAGACAAACTTATTTGACCTTCCTATTCATGTGTTGGAAAATCCAAGTTTGATAAAATACAAGTTTTGGTTTTGATAAAATTTGCAAGACACAAAAATGAATTGATATGTTTGATATATGTCTTGAAATTTTTATCACTTGTTTGTGTTTCAATATAAAATGTTAAAACAAGTTTTGTGGATTTTTAGAAGACTTAAAAGATTTTTCAAAATATTTTTAAACTGTTTTTCTGACTCAGTTTCTGTTCCAGGCTTCAACCAGTCGACTAAGTCAGTTTAGTAGTCGACTTGGGATGAAGTCGGTCGACCGGCCGCGGTCGACCGACGTGCACAGATCTGTGCACGTTTGGCAGCACTGGGAAGGTCGACCCGGCGCGGTCGACGGGTCTGAGAACAGTGCTCTCTGTTTGTTTGGGTCGACCGTGCCCGGTCGACCGTGGTTGACCAACGGTCACAATTCTGACCGTTGGCGGTCGACGGGCCGGTCGACCGTCAGCCTGTCAGGCTGCCAGCTCAGCCTAACGGCTAGTTTTTCTGATGGGCCTATATAAACCCCAATTCTTTGGGATTTTGGCCAAGGTTTTTAGAAGAAAAAAATCCCAGTTTCTCCTGAGTTTTAAAAGAAGTTTTAAAAGAGTTTTAA
The DNA here is from genome assembly GCA_038442645.1 of Agave tequilana. Taxonomy (NCBI): domain Eukaryota; kingdom Viridiplantae; phylum Streptophyta; class Magnoliopsida; order Asparagales; family Asparagaceae; genus Agave; species Agave tequilana. The sequence goes on along the minus strand of JAVJIF010030067.1, from coordinate 223,946 downwards.
AGCTTAAAAGTTTTCATCTTATTTGTTTTAGATTTTTGGAAAAATCAAAGAAAAGAGTATTTGGGAGATTTGTCTTGGCTTTCATTTTCTATCATTTACAAGAGTTTTCCAAGTAGTTTTTTCTTTGTTGCTTGTTTTCCAAACACCTAGTTTCCACACTGAGCTATCTTCTATCCTAATCTATTTAGGATCTTGTTTTGTGAAAAAAGAGAAAAAAAGAAAGAGAGATTGAGTTTGTGGTTTTTGGAACCACTTGTGTAAAAACCCTTGTTCTTGTTGTATCCCTCTTTAGTAGAGATGATCGGGTGATTGGTTTGCTCCCTCTAGTGAGAGGTGGAGTTGGTATTGTAACCCTCTTCGGTAGAGGTGTTGGTTGTTGGTTGTATTGGCTACGAGCCTACCCCTCGGTTGTGAGGTGGTTGTTTGAGAGAGGAGTTTGGTACTCCTAGAGTTGTAACAAATCCTCTTCGGTAGAGGTTACCTCGGTGGGAGATAGTGGTTTGGAAATTCTACACGGTGGTGTAGGCGGGGATGTAGAGCAAGGTGCTCGAACCTCGAAACATATTTGTTGTTAGCGTTTGATATACTTGTCTTTCTAACTCTCTCTCATTTATTTGTGCAAAGCATCATACTTTATTCATATCATATATTGCTTGTTGTGCCTTGCATAATCATATTGCTATATCTTGTATATGCTTGGTTGTTTGTGTGTGCCTCACTTATACTTAACCACAAGAGCTTCACATAGCACCTCAACCCATTCAAGGGGAATCAAGAGGAGTTAGTCCAGAGCCCTTCACGGGGATTCGGCTACACTTGTGTGTTGTATTAAGTGTTTTGCAAGAATTTGCATTAGCTTCCGCATTTAGCGCATTTAGTTCACTAGATTAGCACTTCACCTATTCACCCCCCCTCCAGGTAAGTTGAAGACCAGTTTTTGCCCATCCTCGAGGGATAAAGTAACGACTCGAACCTTATGATCTAGTGAAATAGACAATAAACCAAGTATTGACTTTAAAGAGACTTAAGCAAGCTTATGAGGCTAAGTCAGTTCAACACTTAGCCTCGCGTGAACCCAAAGAGATAGCTTCGCTTGAAACTTTACAGCCTTGTTAAAGAGCTAAGTTTCTAGCTTCGCACAAAGCTCTTCAGAGCTTCTCAAAGAGCTAACTTGTACCTTCGCCTGAAGCTAATTCCAGTTTTGCCTGAAGCTTTGTTCTAGCTTCGTTCAAAGCTAAGTCTAGCTTCGCGTGAAGTTAATTGATAGTTTCATTTGAAGCTTTACTCTAGCCTGCCGGGGGGCTTGCCAAGTCAGTAATTGACAAATTATTTGTGGGTTAACCCAACGATTTTAGTGGGGTTAATGCAAATTAAGTGGGCGGTTACACCTGCCCGCTTTGTCCGACATTAAGTAGAGACAGCCTGGAAAAACGACCATGAATAGGCTCGCGCGAACCTATCTAGCTTCGCGCGATGCCTATATTAAGCTTCACGTGAAGTTTTGTAGCCTCGCGTGAAGCTCACAATAGCTCATGCGAGAGGCTAGCAGACTATTTGAGTATCGCTGAAACCTAGAGGCAGTTACATCCCTGAGAGCCTATAAATAGGTCATTCTTCGGATGAGCTCGGGGTAGCATATGGCAGCACTTTAGATAAAATTTTGACAAGAGAAACTCCTAGTGTTTGGCAAATCAAAATCATTCTTTAACTTTCAAGCCTTCAGAGACCTACTTTCTAATCTCAGGGCGCAAATTCCTTACGATCTTTCACTCTCAAGAAATTTTCAGAACTAGGCGAGAAGGAAATCTATAAGACTTGATCGCTCCATCATCAATGGAACAAACTGGTCACGTGCTGACTAGACTCCACCGATATACTTTTCCAGAAATCTCAGTAGAACATTCTTGTAACTTTCTTGATTAATTACTTATAATTTTCTATAACAATCTTGTAAGTTTTCCCATACTTCAAATCTATGAAAAACAAGATGGAGACTTTGCTGGGGATTGAATTCTCCACTACTGAGTATCAAGTGCTGCAATGCGACATTGGGTCTACCGCAGAGACAATTGTCATTCACTTTGACCAAGAGAGATTCGAACAACTTCTCTCTGGGGGTAGAACAAATCCCCTGCATATGCGTAAGCACAGAAAGATCATCGTAGCCAGAACTCCTCTGGCTAAAGCTTGAAAGCAAGTCTCTGTTGAGACAAACAAGGCTCCATGTGAGCCTCTCTCAGTCTCATGCAAGGCTAAGAAGACTCCAGTGGAGTTTCTATAGTCTCAATAAATACTAACCCAACATTGCACCAGCATGCTTATGCTGCGTACGAAGCTAAAAGGGCTCCACGTTGGCCTAAAACCGCTGGCTTTATGAATTGCAAAATCTGACTTGGTCTCAAGCGAGGCTAGAGAAAAATCTCTTGACAAAGCTTCATGAAAAGCTAACTCAGCTATTCGCAAAGTTCAGCCTCGCTTATCACGCAAGGCTAAGGCCAAAGCACCTCTGTGTGCTAATAGCGTTGCTGATGCAGCTTCACTCCCACAGGCTGCACTAAGTGCTAAAAAAGTTCTCTATTGCAAAGCTAGAACTAAAACACTGATCAGTGCTAATGATCTTAGTCGTGAGGCTAAAAATGAAGCATCACTGAGTGTTAGCAGCGAAGCTATTTCAGCCTCGCTTAAGGAAAGGACTCTACTACAGAGCTAAGCTCACCTTCAGAGGTAGAGCTAAAATCATAGCCTCGCCTTGCGAAGCTAACTCTTTATGTGAAGATATTCCAACTTCACCTACAGCCAAGAAAGCAACTTTCAAGGCTAAGCCTAGGGCCTTTCAGTTTAAGCAGGCTAATTCTTAGCCTTCCTGAGTCTCCGTGTTGGATCGGTTAAGCCCATCAAATACTGACATATGAAAATTCTTGAGCAATAAGCTAAAACTCTGCTCTGAAGAGTCAGTTCACGTCTCGCCATTCCAGTGTGGACAGCAGGGTGTCGACTTATGACGGTCCACTCCATCAATTATTGTTTGGGACAATCCCCACAATATCTCCTTGATTGAGGTAGACCTGCACACAAAATACAGAATTTCAGAACTTTTAAAATAGAGAAGTGCAAGTGCTCAATTCTACCGCGATAGCAAGTGGCTATGCGGGTCATGATCCACAATGAGGGACTAGCGATGGAAGCTTTTTTAGTAAGTCTTCTTTTAAGATACAAAGGATGGTTAAAATTCTTCTTTAGTTCTTTTAAAAGAAAGGAAAAATTGAGTTAAAGTTAAATCAGGAAGAAGATGGTAGATTAAGAAGATGGAAAAACTCGAAATGATATGTACAAAGAAATGAAAAAGGAGTGATAAAAGAAGTGTAAATTGTGGTGCTCTAAACTAAAGAATTAAAAGAAAAGAATCTAAAAATTACTTACCTCCTTTGGCCAACTGCTTACCTTAAATCTTTTGCAATGATGTTACCTTGAAGTGAGGCGATCAACGTATAGCCCATAAGAGTTGATTCCCGTCTCTTCCACATTATATCATCAAGACGTTGCAAGTATGAAGTGATATAAAATGAAACTCAAAATCCATCGTCATGAGCTATCGATGACACTCACAAAGGCAAGGCTCTTTCGATGCTATTAGACTCACTTGGATAGCAATTGATACCAAAATAAGAAAAGTATAGAAGAAGAACAAAAACAAAGTACATACAAAAGGGAAACTATAGATTCGATTTTATAACAATAAGAGAAAAGAAGAAGGTCTTACACCGGTGTCACTCTCAGCATAAGCTTCGTTCTCATTCTCCTATGAAACTCTAATCTCCTCTGATTTACATAAATTAAAACTGAAAATTACATGAAAAGAAAAACAAAAACCTACACTACAAAGAATGAAAGAGTGGACTAAATTCTATCTCTGCATGGTCATTCCTTTTTTTTGCCTTTGAGATCGCAGGTATTTATAGAAGAAATGCAGAGGTTAGAGGAGTATGAAGATAGGGAAAGCTGGCTATTTCGGAATTTGAATCCCCCTATCTCCAAACTTGATTTGATGTTGATATTCAGTTCTGATCTGCAGTTTGTTGACGTGTTGATTGCTTAATATCACTTATCAAATGAAAGAATTAGAAATAGTGATCAACATAAGAGTTGTATCCCTGTAAGTCTTCTTTCTGGATCATCTTGAATCATCAGATTTGAGATTCGGTGGCGAACGTTATGATTCCAATACTAAAATGTATCCAGTCAGAATCTGAGTTAAACTTGTTTCATCTCATCCGTTGATCTTCTCTCTATCCATTTATCTCTCTGTATTTGATATTATCCTCGGTTGATCTTTAGCTAACAAAATGGACTTATAAAAATTGAATTTTATCGGTTTCCATTTGATGTTATCTTTCTGATTTGCTCTGATCTTCAGCTGAATATTTGCTCCAATCCTTGATTTGCTCTAACTAGATCTGGGATCATTCTCAGCTAATCAAATAGATCCAGTTAAATCTGATTTTAACTAGTATTTATTTAGTTTAATCCTCTTTCTCTTCATTATTATCTTCTGTAAAATAGATATTTAAGATAAGAAAATTAGCAGATTTATTACACGATAAATGTAGGAGTGTAATGAAAAGAATATAAAATATATGTACGATCACACCCCCATACCTATCTTTTACTCGTCCTCGAGCAAAACAACTAAATAAAAAATTATTAGACCACTTTCGCAGGTCACGCGATTGCACTGAGCCTGTGCAACAAGCCGTTAAACCTCTAGGTTTCCCCTAAAGGACGAGTTTTGTCTCGTGAGGGTTTTCAGTGGATTACACCCACAAAATCCGTAAAGAAAGAGAAATAAAGAGTTAATATTTTTGAAAAGCATTTTGAAAGAGAAAAATATTTGAAATATTATTGTAAGATTTAAGTAATCTATAAGTTTATAAGAAAATCGAATTTTTCATTTCTAAACTTAGTCTCTATTCAAAAATTTATTATCAATCAGAGTAAGGAGTCAAATTGTATTTCTCATCTAGTCTATTATTTTAACCTAAGTCATATGCACTTTTGTGACCGTGAAATTTTGACTAAGGGTTCTTTAACTCTAACTCTTATGCCTTATTTATTTATTATTTTTTTATTTTTTGGTGGTAATATTCCTTAGTTCTATTAAGCTTTCTAATCTGCCCATGTAACGAGCCTTTAATCTGTGACTCCCAAACCAAACGGTCATAGGGCACTGGGTGGGAAAACACCCCAAGGACTTAAGGGCTCGAGCAAACAAGGCCACAAAACTAAGGATTTTATTATATGAACCACTTTTAGGCGTGAATACATATGCTTTATTAGGCACAAATACCCAGCTTAATCAGAAGATTTTTTATATATATATATATTTTTCGCAAACTTATCTAATCATCTTTTGCATAAATACCAAGGCTTACTTAGGCCAAAGCACCTAGCTAATCAATAATTATATTTGTTCATCTTTCAGAGATATATTTTTTTCTCTCTCTTTTTTTTATAAGGCATAAGAATCTTATTTTTGAACCCTAAGTGTGTAAGTGTATGAAGTGTGCATATTTCATTAAGGTAAAGATTAAGACTAAATTACTTTAACAAATTATCTTCCTAACCCTAAAAATCAAACAAATAATCTTATTTTGACCAAGTTTAAGAAATCCTAATATTGATTTTCCTATTCCATAAAATTGACTTAATTTCTTACAAAAAATATGTCAAAATATTGTTTCTATTTTCAAAAAGTTTTCAAAAGTAAAGAAAATGTTAAAAAAAAAATTTGTTTTTTTTCAAAAAAAGAAAAACCTAAGTTATTTTAGAACCCTCCCCCACATCTATCTCATACATTGTCCTCAATGTAGGAATTAATGCATAAATGCATGAAAAAGAAGACAGGGAGAAAAATACTACCTTAAGGTGGTGGTTCCGGTGGTGGTCTGATTGGTCCACGAAATGCGGCCCAATCGAATTTTGGTAGAGTTCAGAGGAATTCACCAGAAACCTCTTTATATAACCCACTAAAATGATGTATATATGAACGTTTTTTATTAAAAAATTTACCCCATCTAATTTCCAAATTCCATAATTAATTTCGGAGTCAATTTTGTCAACCGCCTTGTCCCAAAATGGAGTGCGAAAAGATAGAATGATTGACTTGGACTCAGGAAGTACTGGAACTATTACCGACTCAGGAAAGTGACTTAAGTCAAGTAAAGGTTCAGGAGTCGAGATTGGCTCAGGAAGTGGGTCCAAATTAAGAAGTTGAAACTCAAGTCCACATTCAGTTTCCCACAATAGAATGTGACTTAATATTAGTGATTCAAGTTCAAGAATGATAGGTGTGGGAATCAAAACTGACTCTAAAATATTACTCAAGTCGGGTAACAAAACAAGAGTCAATATTGATTCAGGAATTTGAACTGGATCACAAATTTGAGAATCTAGGTCACATTTCTCATTAAGTTCAATTTCATAAAAATGAGAACTTGCCAATTTGTCAATAGGACTTTCAAAAGTGTGAAATTGGTCAAGTTCAATATGATGATCATCAAAGATGGGTGATTCAATTTCATGATGAATTGGCACAGGATCCAATGTTGACTCGGGAAAAAGATTGAAATCAGGTGAAGACACCGGAGTCATTATTGAATCAGGAAGTAGAATTGAATCACTAAATTGAGGTTCAGGATCATATTCATTCTCAAGTTCTATTTCAGGAAAGGAATAACTTGCCAAACTCTCAATATCATTTTCAAAATTTGGAGTTTGGGCAAGTTAAAATGATTGTGCTGAAATGGAACCTTATTTTCTAAAGCAACATGACTCTTCAGCTCTAACAGAATGGTTAACGACATCAGAACTGGCCAAATGGTGAGAACGTAGAGTTTGGACCATCATATCTATATCATGATTACGAGCGTTTTGAGCCTGAGTCATGGCTTCAAGCATCTTTTCATAATTGATAGGTTCATCGTTTTGTTGCGATTGGTCATGAAAAGATGAAGTGTTATTTTGAAATTGGTGGCAAAATTGTGAGTCCATCAGATTTTGTGATTGTTGTTTGGACTCACGCATACTCATTTTCAAAATTGATGGTTTTCTATTTTGGACTGGTGGAACTGAGTATGAATCTTGGAAATATTGTGGACAAAGTGGATAAGGAGGACAAGTTGGTTGAAAATTGGACTCGGGGGAGGTGAATCCCCATTGACTCTGTGAAGAGTTAAAATTATTCTGAAAATTATGGTTATAAGATTGGGGGCATGGGTTATATTGATTCGGATAAGACCAATCCGGCACACTAAGTTGATTAAAGTTATGATATGCCGGGTTGGTGATATCCAAAAAACAGGTTGGGGTGTAATATTGATTATCATTAAAATTGAAAAAATTATTGTTATAAGCCATATCACACAATAAATGTTAAACACAAACAAAGAAAAACAAACAAATGAGCAAACAAAAAAGAAAAAAAATTCTAACCTAAGTTAGGGTAAACTTATGACCTAGACGGCTCCTAACTAGTTAGACTGTCCATGGGAGGTATAATGTAGACTTTGACCACAAGCTAATCAGCCAGGTCAGGGCAAGATTGGTGGGAGGTTATCCATCAAAGACGTTCCTTAATTAAGTAACCACCAACCTTTGGGCTTTCGGCCCTTAATCCCCTTCCTAGACACTGATTTGGCAGGAGTCAAATTCCAAAACCTTTCCCTTTAGGATAATCTCCTAATTGAGTCCGAGATGTCCCTAGAGCCAACGTCTACTCATTTTTAGTTAGGCTTGGGTTAGTGAGTGAGGAGATTGTTTGTAGGCTAAGGGAGGGTAATGACTTCCCCACCTTATCTTGTTCATAGGACAAGCCCTTAAGATTGATTTAGTGCAGTTTACAAGAAAAGCAACACTTAAGCAATGTAAACAATCCAAAAGTGTTCTTATACTAGATGCTATGAACACGTACCTTTGCTCCAGCACTCTTCAACAGTAATGGAAAATGTAAACGAATTAGACACGTGCCTAAATGCAAATCTAAACCATTTTTAGCATTTAACAAACATCATTTTACTGTTGAGGTTAGAAAGAAAGTACAGTGAGACAAACAAGGAAATAGACAGCTAACAGATATTAAACTTTGCACTACAGCCAACCTGCAAAAAATACAGGTTAGTAGTTCACTCAGATTGCCACATGAATATAGCAAACCTGAGGGCTTCTTGGCTCTGGTTTCTTAAGCAGAGTCCGATGCCACTTATATGTCCACTGCCATAAAGATTCCTTGTTGTCAAGCCTGTACCCCAAAAACAAAAAAGAAAGTTAACCAAAAATGTAAATCTAAAAGAGAATAACTTTCTGTTCCTCCCCGGCAATGGCGCTAAAATTTGATTGAGGTAGACCAGCACACAAAATATAGAATTTCAGAACTTTTAAAATACAGAAGTGCAAGTGCTCAATTCTACCGCGATAGCAAGTGGCTATGCGGGTCGTGATCCACAAGGAGGGACTAGCGATGGAAGCTTTTTTAGTAAGTCTTCTTTTAAGATACAAAGGATGGTTAAAATTCTTCTTTAGTTCTTTTAAAAGAAAAAGGAAAATTTGAGTTAAAGTTAAATCAGGAAGAAGATAGTAGATTAAGAAGATGGAAAAACTCAAAATGATATGTACAAAGAAATGAAAAAGGAGTGATAAAATAAGTGTAAATTGTGGTCTTCTAAACTAAAGAATTAAAAGAAAAAAATCTAAAAGTTACTTACCTCCTTTGGCCAACTGCTTACCTTGAATCTTTTGCAATGATGTTACCTTGAAGTGAGGCGATCAATGTATAGCCCATAAGAGTTGATTCCCGTCTCTTCCACATTATATCATCAAGACGTTGCAAGTATGAAGTGATATAGAATGAAACTCAAAATCCATCGTCATGAGCTATCGGTGGCACTCATAAAGGCAAGGCTCTTTCGATGCTATTAGACTCACTTGGATAGCAATTGATACCAAAAGAAGAAAAGTAGAGAAGAAGAAGAAGAGCAAAAATAAAGTACATACAAAAGGGAAACTACAGATTCAATTTTATAACAATAAGAGAAAAGAAGAAATTCTTACACTGGTGTCACTCTCAGCACAAGCTTCGTTCTCATTCTCCTATGAAACTCTGATCTCCTCTAATTTACATAAATTAAAACTAAAAATTACATGAAAAGAAAAATAAAAACCTACACTACAAAGAATGAAAAAGTGGACTAAATTCTATCTCTGCATGGTCATTCCTTTTTTTGCCTTTGAGATTGCAGGTATTTATAGAAGAAATGAAGAGGTTAGAGGAGTACGAAGATAGGAAAAGCTGGCTATTTCTGAATTTGAATCCTCCCCTTATCTCCAAACTTGATTTGATGTGGATATTCAGTTCTGATCTGCAGTTTATTGACGTGTTTATTGCTGAATATCACTTATCAAATGTCAGAATTAGAAATAGTGAACAATATAAGAGTTGTAGCCCTGTAAGTCTTCTTTCTGGATCATCTTGAATCATCAGATTTGAGATTCGGTGGCGAAAGTTATGATTCCAATACTATAATGTATCCAGTCAGAATCTGAGTTAAACTTGCTTCATCTCATCCGTTGATCTTCTCTCTATCCATTTATCTCTCTGTATTTGATATTATCCTTGGTTGATCTTTAGCTAACCAAAATGGATTTATAGAAATCTGAATTTTATCAGTTTCCATTTGGTGTTATCTTTCTGATTTGCTCTGATCTTCAGTTGAACATTTGCCCCAATCCTTGATTTGTTCTAACTAGATCTGGGATCATCCTCAGCTAACCAAATAGATCTAGTTAAATCTGATTTTAACTAGTATTTATTTAGTTTAATCCTCTTTCTCTTCATTATTATCTTCTGCAAAATAGATATTTAAGACAAGAAAATTAGCAGATTTATTACACGATAAATGTAGGAGTGTAATGAAAAGAATATAAAATATATGTATGATCACTCCTCCAAACCAGCAATCAGTATTCAATCAGTTGTCTGTCCAGACTTCTGAGAAACCCAAGTCTCAAAAAAAGAAGACAACAAAGGTGCTTCACCTTACAGCTGCATCTGTTAGCATGATAAGTAGAGAAAAGGATCTATTTTGGTCCCGATGAAGGAGACAAGGGGCTTATACTTCTCCAGCTAGCTCCCGGGACTTTGATTATAGCCCTGGCTTAAGTCAAGTTTTGATGGAACAAGAAGGTGCCTCTCCAGTAGCAATATCCTACAAATATGGACAACCTTCTTCATCCACAGAGGTTGTGTCACGAGCACCATTGAGAAACCTTTTCCAATGGTCTGATAATGAGGAGGCCAGTGGATACGCTTATTCAGCTACCATCAGCTCAGTGTGAACGGGCTTGTATTAGCCAACATAGCTGACAACAATGATGATGATCTCCGTCGGCGAATGAAGGCACAAGAGCAGACTTCCGGGGCTCGGCAGGAAGTCTTGAAAAACATCCAACATATGTTAACTTAGCTCTTGGTCAACTGGAACAACAATGACACTGGTAGCAATCATGATGAAGAGGAGAACAACAATAATGAACCTCCTATGACTGAAAAGTCTAGCTCTTTAGTAGATGCTGAAGTTATCAAAGGCATCCAAGCTCAAATCACATCCCTAGCTCAGAGAGATGAACTGAAGAAAGTAGGTATGACCCGTTATTACCTGCTGGAATGGGATTCAGTGTCGTACCCAATGAAGTTCAAGCCACCTACGTTGCACACGTTTGATGGCAAGAGCTCACCCAACCAGCACAACTATTACTTTCAGTCTCAAACCGATAATGTAATATATAATGATGCCATCATGGCTAGACTATTCATCTGCACCCTTAAAGGGGTAGCCTTTGATTGTTTCAGAAGCCTGCCCAGCAGCTCAATTAATTCTTTGGTTGACCTGAAAACTTGGTTTCTCTCTCGATTCTACAAGGATGACACCGAGGTGACCATAGACAAGCTCCTTTTGACAGTCTAGAAAGGAGGAGAATCCGTGCGAAAATACATTGAGAGGTTTTGTAACTTCTCTCTCATGTGCCCCCTGGCATGCCGTTACTGATGTTGCTCCAGACATTGTTGGCCCAATGGCCTTCCACTCTAGTTTTGATGATGATCAACACTCATGTAGTTATGTTTACTAATATTCTTGTGTTTCTAAGTTTCAGATCATTAACAGGATATTAGTTGGTGATTAGCTTCAACAAGGAGTTTAGAAGCTATTCATGGTGATTCCAGGGCCAAAGCTTCAAGTTCACACTTTGCCTAGCCCATGGATGGAGTTTTGGAGCAAGTCTACTTGAAGATGAAGATCGTCAAGAAGACTTAGGTATCTAGTTTAGAGTTTGTGTTTTAGATCCATATTTGTAAAGCTTAGTTTAGTTGATATGCTCAAGTGCACAAAACACACACGTTTTATGATTTGATATTTGGTTTTTATGAATAGTTGATCAAAACAAGTTTACATATGTTATATGTATAGTAGATATTTTCTATTTATACATACATGCTTTAACTTGGTAAACAAACTTATTTTGATATCCCTATTCATGTCTTGAAAAATCAAGTTTTGAGAAAAATACAAGTGTTGATTCTTGATTTTTTGAAAAGAAACAAAAGTAAATTTCATATGCTTGATATTTGAGTAGAAATGTTTTATCACATGATTAATATCAATGCAATATGTAAAACAAGTTTTATGGAAGTTTTGTAAAAGATAAAAATATTTTTAAAACAAGTTTTTATCAGATTTTCTGTTCCAGGCTTCAACCAAGTCGACTTGGTCTCTGACCAGTCGACTAGGTCAGAAGTCGGTCGACCGGGCGGTTGACCGACCGACGTGCACAAACCTGTGCACGTTTCTGGCACAGTGGACGGTCGACCGTGCCGGTCGACCAGAGCAGTATATCTGCTCTCTGGTTTTCTGGGTCGACCGGACCGGTCGACCGCAGAAGAGAGCTTTGCTCTCTGTTTTGTTTCGGTCGACCGGGCCGATCGACCGCTGTTGCCCAACGGTCATATTTCTGACCGTTGGCGGTCGACCGGACCGGTCGACCGGCAGTCTGTCAGACTGCCACATCAGCCTAACGGCTAGTTTTGTATAGGGGCTATATAAACCCCATCTCTTTGGGGATTTTAGCCAAGTTTTCCAAGAGAAAAATTTTCAGTTTTCTGAAGTGTTTAAAAGAGTTTCAAAAGAGTTTTTAAGTGCAAAAACTTCTCATCTTCATTTGTTTTGGGTTTTTGGAAAATCAAAGAAAGCTAGGGTTTTGGGAGATTGTTTTGTTTTTCATTTTCTATCATTTACAAGTGATTTCCCAAGTAGTTTTTCTTTGTTGCTGGTTTCCAAAAACACCTTGATTCCATACTTGAGCTATATCACCTATCCTAATCTATTAGGATCTTGTTTTTGTGGAAAAAGAAAAAGGAAAGAGGTTTGTGGTTGAAATATACCACTTGTTGTAAACCCTTGATTTCTTGAGTTGCTCCCTCTTTGGTAGAGGTGGAGATTGTTGTATTGGGTTGTTGGTTTGGATCCCTCTTAGGTAGAGGTGATTGAGTTTGGTTGTAGACCTCTTCGGTAGAGGTGTTGGTTGTTGTATTTGGCTACGGGCCTAACCCCTCGGTTGTGAGGAGGTTGTTGTTGAGAGAGGAGTTTTGTACTCCTAGTGTTGTAAGAAATCCTCTTCGGTAGAGGTTCCCTCGGTGGGAGTTGAGATAGTGGAAATCCTACACGGTGGTGTAGGCGGGGATGTAGAGCAAGGTGCTCAAACCTCGAAACAAATCTTGGTGTTTGCGTTTTGATCCATTGTCTCTCTAACTCTCTCTCTTATAATTGTGCAAAGCATCATACTTCATTAGCATATCATACTTGCTTGTGTTGTGCATAATTCATATTGCCATATCATATCTATTTGCTTGTGTTGTGCCTTGCATTTTCATATTGCCATATTCTTGATTGCTTGGCTTGATTGTGTGTGCACATTGCTAGGATTGCTTGTGTGTGTGTGCCTAACTTATACTCATCCAACAAGAGCTTCACATAGCACCTCAACCCATTTCAAGGGGAATCAAGGGGAGTTAGTCAGAGCCTCGCAAGGGAAATTCGGCTACACTTGTTGTATTGTATTAGTTTGTGCATAATTTGCATTAGCTTCCGTCATTTAGCGCACTTAGTTTTGCAATTAGTTTTAGATTAGCACTAACACCTATTCACCCCCCCTCTAGGTGTTTTTCAATTGGTATCAGAGCTAGTGCTCCTGATACTTAGGCTTAACATCCTAGGAGTGAGATCCATTTGCTTGCTAATCTCATTTGCATTTGTTTGTTTGCACATTCATATTTAGTTTATACCATGGACTTCATGACCCCACCTAGCTTTGACCCTTCCAACATTGATGTTTGGAAGTATAGGATGTCCATGTACCTAAAGACCCTAGGTTTGCATGTCTTCCTTGCCGCCACCAAGAGATGTTATCTTGGTGATTGCAATCATATAGGGGCCAATGCACAAGCCCTAGAGGCCATTAGAAGCACTTTACCTAAAGACTATCTTTTATGTATTTCTAATCTTGATTCCGTTTTTGCAGTGTGGAACAAGTTGACAACAACCACCACCTCCAAGCTTCAATTGCCAATCCAAGAAGAGGAATCTAGCGGAGAATCCGAGCCACAACAATGCTATATGGTCCAAGGGAATGACTCCCTTGAGGTACATTCGGAATCTCAACTAGATAGTAATGATTGTGCTAGTTCTTCAAATGATTATGTTGATCCCCATGCCTTAAATGAAGAACTATCTATTGTGTGTGAAAAGTTAATAGAAAAATATAACGTGTTGAAAAAGAAAAGTCTAGATATTGAAAAAGAAAATAAATGTTTGCATTCTAGACTTGATTGTGTTTTGTAAGAGAAAGTTGAGGTCTATAATGAAAGGGATTCATTGAGATCTCAATTAGAACTTGCACTTAAAGAAAATGAATTTTTAAAATCTAAAAATGATTGCCATGCTCTTTTAAAGAAAAATGAAAATTTGTCTTCAAAAGTTGATTTTGTTTTAAAAGAGAATGTTGATTTGAAAAATAAAATTATTTCTATTTCAAATGATCTAGATGTTTGTTTAAAGAAAAACATTATTTTGCAAAATAAGATTGATGCACATGTTTGCCATGCTAGGGTAGTATCACACACTTCACCTATTGCATGCCACACTTCTTCTTCTAAGATTAATGATGATATTTGTTTGCTTAAGAAGAAGGTTGATTGTTTGGGCTCCACTATGAGCCAATGTGCCATGAACCACTCACGGTTGGAAACCTTGGTTCGAAAGAAACAAGTTCTATCCTTTATGCATGCACACCCATCACGGCATACACATGCTTCACACGGACACCATCAACACAAGTATGCTCATGTGTACACATGTACACATTGTGGCCGAAAAGGCCATCTTGCTAAATTTTGCTATGATCGTTTACATGTTGAAAATTTAGCCAAGAAGTTTGTTTGGGTTAGAGAAGGTACTAACCCCCATGGACCCAAAAGAGTATGGGTACCAAAGACCACCACCCCTAAAGTTTTTGATGTAGGTGTGGGCTCTCACATGACGTGAGAGTGTTAGCACCTTGGAGTGGATGTGTTCCGTACTAAAAGGAAATCATATGGATGCATCACTTTTAAGGGAAGAGATGGTGGAGAGGACCACCAAGTTTTGGAGACAAGGAGAGTTGCTTCTTCGGTTTTGGTAACAATCCTTTACTCCCACTTATTATTTACATATTTTCATAATTAAAATTTATAGCATGTTTGATGTTTTATGGCATGTTTTTGATGTCTATGGATTAGTATGTTCATTCCATGTTTATTAGATCCTTGACATACATGTATAGTATTTGAGACACACATGCTTATTTGAATCATACTTAGTGTTCTCACTTTTGTTTAAGCTATAGTGTACATCATGAATCTAATACATGTGAATTTACATAGTAATCATGTTTTAGCGTTATCATGATGACTTTTATATTTGTTTGATGCTTAATGTTTTGCATATATGTTTAGATGTTAGTTTTCATTAAAACTAGAAGATTTATACTTGTACATATAGTGGGCCACAAATAAATTTATATATGTTTGGGCTTGATTGCTTATTTGAACCCATTAGATGTGCTAGTATAGTCTAGTTTTGATGATTCATACATTTTAAACTTGTATTCCCATTTTGGATTTGCTTTATGAGTTTTTCACTTCATGTATATGTGTATTTTGCCAAACTTGAAGATATACATGTATACCCTTGAGTCATTTGCCTTTCATGCAAATATCTATTATGGACTCAAAGTGTGTTTAAGGGATATGTATGTATACTTCTTGTGTTGACAAATCATACATATACCTTGAAAAGAATTGGTATCAAATTGTTTTAATGAAAAGCTAAATTTTCATACTTTTCATGCTTTTCATGTTTTCATGATTGTCATGTTTATTGTGTCAATATTTAACTTCATGTATATGTCCATCTTATTCAAACTATTGACTATACATGAGTATCCTTTTTGAGCCACGTGCCTTAATGCATATATTTTGTGGACTCGTTATGTTTTGGATATGTATGTATACTATAGTTTGTATTAGACATACATATGCCTTGAAGATTAGATAGTTTTGATGATTTCGTGTTTTTTTTTTTGGAATAATTGAGCTTAATTGAACATGTTTTCATGATTATGATCTTCATATTGTATTTGTACACTCATATCTATAATTTGCTCATGTTTTGTTTTCATGAGACATATTTATGCTTAATTGGATTAGAGTGTTGATTATTATGTGGATTTCTTACTTCATGAAAAACTATTTTGTTTTATTCCTTGCTTGAAGGATTTCGCACTAGTTAACAAATTTTTCCATTTAACTAGTTGCGGTATTCTTCATATGGTAGAGATTTTCAAACAAAACTACATTTTCAAATCTATTTTTGAAAACCCCTACCTTCCAAGGGCGGTTGGAAGGGAGATCATGGTCATGTGAACTTAATATGAAAATCATTTAAACTTGTACCTTGATTGGGTGGTAGTTATGAGATATACACATGCTTTTATTGATTCAATTGATATCATTGAACTCTTTCAATTGGTATCAATTTTGATCCTTTTGTATACTCATGATTGTTTATTGTGTATGTATGTTTTTCAATTGGTATCATCTATTGTGATTGGTACATATTCTATTTCATACACATATACTTGTTTTATTTGTGCTTAAGATATAAGTTTTAGCACAAATCTTGTTTATGCTAGTGCTTGAGTTTTAACTTTATTTCAATTGATTCATTTTTCAATTGATATTTTATTTCAAGCCTATGCACATGTTTAGCTTGGAAAAATAAAAATGTTCATTGTTTCTTTTGGTATTTCATAAAGGGGGAGAAAATGTGTATTTTATATTTTATTTCAATTGGTATTTGCTTTCCACTCCCTTGCTTTATGATAAAAATTATTAAATTTCAATTTGGTATCATATGTTCAAAATGAAAAATATTTTATAATTGGTATCAAGATTCATGTTTAGATATTCAAGATTTATGTTTAATTTCAATTGGTATCGATTGTTTTCATGATGATGATTTTCAATTGATATCTCAAAATTTTGTTTAAAGAAAATACACAAAAGTTTTGATTTGTATTTCCTATATGCAAGGAGAGCTTAACATCTCTCTTACATATAGATTCATGTTGAGTATATTATAAATTGAGGAGCTTGACAACTCTTCTTTATATGATATACGTGTGTAGGGGGAGCTTCACATCTCCTCTTATGCATTACATAATATGTGTTATGTGAATTGGGGCTTGTCATCCTTTCTTCATGTAATGCATATGTGTAGGGAAGCTAACTTAGCGTCTTCCTCTTCATGAATGTATATAGCATATAACATATATTGATCCTTGTTTATTGGTATCAAGATGCTTCATTGACATATTTTTAATTGATATCATGTTTGTAGTCACCCCTTATTGACTTTGTTTTTTGTTTTAGATAAAAAGGGGAAGAACATTGTTTGCATTATTTTGATTGACAAAAAGGGGAAGAAAGATTTTTACCCCTCATTTTATCTATGGTTTTGATTGTTTACCCCTTTGTTGATGATTGACAAAAAGGGGGAGAAGTATTTGAGTTTTATATGCATGCTTATGTTTTATATGCATATATTATGTTTTAATATCAAGAATATAAATTTAATTGTTTATTAAGTTTAATTGGTATCCAAAGCTTGCTTTGTAATTGTTGTAATTGGTATCTAGAGCTTGCTTTGTTTTGGATATTCCATGTGGTATCTTGAGTTTTTATTGTTTATGCATTATCATTCTTGCATATTTATGTTTATTTGTTTATGCATGAGTTAAGGGGAGCTTCCTTGAAGCTTAACTTTAATCCATGCATATATAACTCCATGAGTTTTGTCATCATCAAAAAGGGGGAGATTGTTGGCCCAATGGCCTTCCACTCTAGTTTTGATGATGATCAACACTCATGTAGTTATGTTTACTAATATTCTTGTGTTTCTAAGTTTCAGATCATTAACAGGATATTAGTTGGTGATTAGCTTCAACAAGGAGTTTAGAAGCTATTCATGGTGATTCCAGGGCCAAAGCTTCAAGTTCACACTTTGCCTAGCCCATGGATGGAGTTTTGGAGCAAGTCTACTTGAAGATGAAGATCGTCAAGAAGACTTAGGTATCTAGTTTAGAGTTTGTGTTTTAGATCCATATTTGTAAAGCTTAGTTTAGTTGATATGCTCAAGTGCACAAAACACACACGTTTTATGATTTGATATTTGGTTTTATGAATAGTTGATCAAAACAAGTTTACATATGTTATATGTATAGTAGATATTTTCTATTTATACATACATGCTTTAACTTGGTAAACAAACTTATTTTGATATCCCTATTCATGTTCTTGAAAAATCAAGTTTTGAGAAAAATACAAGTGTTGATTCTTGATTTTTTGAAAAGAAACAAAAGTAAATTTCATATGCTTGATATTTGAGTAGAAATGTTTTATCACATGATTAATATCAATGCAATATGTAAAACAAGTTTTATGGAAGTTTTGTAAAAGATAAAAATATTTTTAAAACAAGTTTTTATCATATTTTCTGTTCCAGGCTTCAACCAAGTCGACTTGGTCTCTGACCAGTCGACTAGGTCAGAAGTCGGTCGACCGGGCCGGTCGACCGACCGACGTGCACAAACCTGTGCACGTTTCTGGCACAGTGGACGGTCGACCGTGCCGGTCGACCGGAGCAGTATATCTGCTCTCTGGTTTTCTGGGTCGACCGGACCGGTCGACCGCAGAAGAGAGCTTTGCTCTCTGTTTTGTTTCGGTCGACCGGGCCGGTCGACCGCTGTTGCCCAACGGTCATATTTCTGACCGTTGGCGGTCGACCGGACCGGTCGACCGGCAGTCTGTCAGACTGCCACATCAGCCTAACGGCTAGTTTTGTATAGGGGCTATATAAACCCCATCTCTTTGGGGATTTTAGCCAAGTTTTCCAAGAGAAAAATTTTCAGTTTTCTGAAGTGTTTAAAAGAGTTTTCAAAAGAGTTTTTAAGTGCAAAAACTTCTCATCTTCATTTGTTTTGGGTTTTTGGAAAATCAAAGAAAGCTAGGGTTTGGGAGATTGTTTTGTTTTCATTTTCTATCTTTTACAAGTGATTTCCCAAGTAGTTTTTCTTTGTTGCTGGTTTCCAAAAACACCTTGATTCCACACTTGAGCTATATCACCTATCCTAATCTATTAGGATCTTGTTTTTGTGGAAAAAGAAAAAGGAAAGAGGTTTGTGGTTGAAATATACCACTTGTTGTAAACCCTTGATTTCTTGAGTTGCTCCCTCTTTGGTAGAGGTGGAGATTGTTGTATTGGGTTGTTGGTTTGGATCCCTCTTAGGTAGAGGTGATTGAGTTTGGTTGTAGACCTCTTCGGTAGAGGTGTTGGTTGTTGTATTTGGCTACGGGCCTAACCCCTCGGTTGTGAGGAGGTTGTTGTTGAGAGAGGAGTTTGGTACTCCTAGTATTGTAAGAAATCCTCTTCGGTAGAGGTTCCCTCGGTGGGAGTTGAGATAGTGGAAATCCTACACGGTGGTGTAGGCGGGGATGTAGAGCAAGGTGCTCGAACCTCGAAACAAATCTTGGTGTTTGCGTTTTGATCCATTGTCTCTCTAACTCTCTCTCTTATAATTGTGCAAAGCATCATACTTCATTAGCATATCATACTTGCTTGTGTTGTGCATAATTCATATTGCCATATCATATCTATTTGCTTGTGTTGTGCCTTGCATTTTCATATTGCCATATTCTTGATTGCTTGGCTTGATTGTGTGTGCACATTGCTAGGATTGCTTGTGTGTGTGTGCCTAACTTATACTCATCCAACAAGAGCTTCACATAGCACCTCAACCCATTTCAAGGGGAATCAAGGAGAGTTAGTCCAGAGCCTCGCAAGGGGAATTCGGCTACACTTGTTGTATTGTATTAGTTGTGCATAATTTGCATTAGCTTCCGTCATTTAGCGCACTTAGTTTTGCAATTAGTTTTAGATTAGCACTAACACCTATTCACCCCCCCTCTAGGTGTTTTTCAGACATGACGGCATAACTTTCTCGACAGAATAATAGTTTGTATAGGAGCTGTCAAAGCCCATACATGAAAGGAGCTTTTCGAGCAAGCTGAGAGAGCCGAGAAATCAGTTAAGAAGTTTGAGACCTTAGTGCCTAAGAACAAGTGGGGGGTTAACACCAATGGATGTGATGCAGCCCAATCTTCTCAACCAAAGGGAAAGGAAACCATGGTCGTTGCGCTATCAGGGGTAGCTCAACCAAAATAGAGGAGTGGCGCAAATGACAATCAGGAGTTCAAATTCCCACCAAAAGTGTACTCCTTTAAGGACGAGCAGGTAATAACAATCTTTTATTTACTTCATGAGGGTAATAAGCTCAAGTTACCCAAGGTTCGGTGTCCCAATGAAGTGGGACGTACAAATGATCTCAACTACTACCTCTTTCATGGGATGGTGTATCACCCTACCCGTAGATGTTTTGTCCTCAAGGACAAGATCCAAGCATTAGTGGATGCTTGAGTTCTGACTCTCAATTCAGAACAAAAGAACGTCACCGCCAATATGGTGACTCTCAATTTTAGGACTTTCCTGAAGATGACTATCCAAGATAGATTACTCCATGTCCCTAAAGCTAGATTGGACATCATCAATCCAAAGGCTGAAAAGCAAAAAGCTAAGGGCCTTCTTCCAATGATGAAAGATTTGGAGAGGTCATGTGGGTCCACCCAGATATCATCAAGGATGAGCAATGGGTGACTAACAAGCCCAAGCTCAAAGGCAAGTCATGCAACGCTGTCTCTCTCATAACAGATGATGACTTTGTGACTATAGCCTCTCTCAGTGACTCAGAAAATGAGAAGTTTGTCTTAGTGGCACAGCCCGCTACCTCGCAGTCGGTGGGCACATGATCTAGCAAATAGTACTTGTGCGAGTACGACCAGATACCCAACGAGGCACAACAGCCAATGATGTTGGGAACTGCTGACCTGGCCGAGCCCCTGTGCCTAAGGACAGAGATACGTAAAAGGAGATTCGGTTTGATAAATCCTTAAAGAAGAATCCTTCTTAAGGACTCAACACTCCTTTTCTCTTTGACATATTGGCACTTACCAAAAGGCTTTTGAGGATATCAAAGAATACCTAACTAAGCCTTCGGTCCTGGCATCGCCTATTTCTAGAAAACCATTCTCACTCTATATAAGAGCCATGGACCATTTTTTAGGTACTCTGCTCGCACAAAAGAATGATGAAGGTGTCGACGAAACCATCTATTATCTCAGCAGAACCTTGATTGGGACTGAAAGTCACTACAACCCAGTTGAAAAGGAGTGCTTTGCTCTCGTCTTCGCTATCCAAAAGACACGACATTACTTGGTCGGAAGACCATTCATGTCATTTCAAGAGTCAATATTCTACGAATTCTTATGACAAAGCCAAGTTCTCTGAACTTCAAAGTGGCTAATTGGGCCATACTGTTGTCCCAATATGACATAATCTTCGTACCCCAGAAGGCCATCAAGGGCCAAGCCCTCGCAAACTTCTTAGCAGATCATCCAGTTTTGAAAACTTCAAAGCTACATGAAGATATCATGGATGAAGTCATCGAAGCCGACATGACTTCAAGCGATGATGTATGGCAAATATTTTTTGATGGTGCATCAAGAACAAGCTTAAAGGGCAAAATTGTCCCCGGAGTGGGGGTAGTCTTTATTTCTTTAAATGACCACGTTCTCCCTCGTGCCTTCTCATTAATGGAACCCTATTTCAATAATGTGGCCGAATATAATACCCTACTCATTAGTCTCCAGCTCGCTTAATAAATAAGAGTAACATACCTCAAAAACCATGGTGACTTCAAGTTGATCGTTAATCAGATTAAAGGAGAGTATGAGGTTCGGCGTGAAAACTTGACACTATATCACCATGCAACCATCCAATTGACTAATATGTTTGATGGCTTCTATATCAGTCATGTATCTTGAATTCAAAATACAAAGGCAGATGCTCTAGCTGCATTGGCAACTACATTGGCTTTACCAGCTGATTCTACCAACCGTCATACGGTGGCTACTCGTCATCTCTTTTGCCCGAAGTATGGCTTAAAGGTTAGCGAAGTTCATACAACCTCGACAATCTTCGAACCAAGAGATTGGTGATTCCATATCATCGACTATGCCCTACATGGCATATTGGCCTGTTGATCCTAAAGAGGCGACTTTCATCCGACAAAGATCTCCTCATTTTACTATGATCCAGACGTGAAAACACTTTACCGCCGTTCATATGATGGTATACTTCTCCACTGCTTATCCAACTTAGAGGCACAAGAAGTACTCAAAGAAGCTTATAATGGTATATATGGTGCTCATCAATAAGGATTAAAGCCAAAAGATAGACTATGCATACTTGGCTATTATTGGCCAACGATGATCGCTGACGCAGTGCAGTATGCAAAATGGTATAGAGCTTGTTAGATCCACGCAGTTTCATGCACTAATCTCCAGAGTTGCTCCATCACGTGGCTGCTTCATGACCATTTGAAGCCTGCGGAATTTATGTAATAGGACCTATCAATCCTCCATCAACTAGAGGTCATCGATTCATCCTTGCGATAACTGGTTACTTTTCAAAGTGGGCGAAAGTAGTACCGCTCGCACAAGTTAAAATGAATAATGTTACTAACTTCATCAAACACCATGTCATCCATAGATTTGGTGTCCCCGAAGAATCATTCATGATAATGATCATCAATTTGCGAGCCAATCATTCTATCAGTTTCATGATAAATACCGAATTCAGAATGTTGCCTCGACTGCATATAACTTTGCCGCCATCGGGTGAGCAGAAGCATTAAACAAGACAATCATCGAGCTCCTTAAAAATTCATCTTCGTGAGCAAACAAGATTGGAACAAGAAGCTCAGCGAATGTCTTTGGGCCTATCGAATGACGGTCCAAACCCCAACAGGCAATACATCTTTTTCTCTGGTTATGAGTGTGAAGAAGTCATACCCTTGGAGATTCAAATACCATCACATCGTGTTGCTCTGACAACTAAGATGACTAACAAAGACAACCATTGGCTACATTTCCAAAAACTTGAAGCACTATATGAGAAGTGGTTACAGGCTCAACAACGTATTGAGCTTTACCAGCTCGAACCTCAAAGGCCTTTAACAAAAAGGTCAAAGAGAGAGTCTTCTAGAAAGGAGACTTGATTTATCTATCAAGCGACCCATGATCATGATAGATAAGATCAAAGGCAAGTTCCAACCAACGTGAGAAGGACCTTTTGTAGTAGAGACAGTCTACTCAAATGGACCTTATCACCTTGCAAATCCAAATGGCAACACGCTCATGATGCTGATCAATGGTAAGTTTCTAAAGAAATATTATTCATAACCATTGATAGGTAGTGAAAAATGCATAATTGTCATTACATTTACCATCACATTTTATATTATTCCTACAATTATGCACCATTACTAATATTTTATTATTTAATGTGTGCAGGCCTTGAGTATTTATTTATATAAAGAATAAAAGCCTAAATGAAGCCCAAAAGCCCATGTCCAAGCCCAAGATCAAAAGTGCAATTACCAAATGTCAAAATTACAATTACAAAGTACAAAAATTGCAAATACTAGAAAGAGGGAAAGGATAGAATTCTATTCAACCCTAAATGCTTGGTGGATGAGGATAAATAGAGTGCAAGGATGAAATTCATTTTGGGAAGAGATTTGGATTTAGGGTAACTTGATTTCCAAGTTATCCCGAAATCTCAAATTAAAGAGTCGAGATGCCAGAGCCAGATAGATACGCCCAGATGGACGGACCAGAGGAGGCCACGCGCAAAAGCGCGCGGCCAGGGATAAGAATATGGCCGCGGAAACGCGGCAAAAGTCGCATTTCCGCGGCAATGTGGATGATGCTGCGTACCAGATTTCTTGGCTGAATTTTATCGGGACTCTACTTCCTCCAGCGCCTATAAATACCCCTGCAGACGCATCAGAGAGGGGCATCCAGAGACGAGGAGATTAGGGTTTCTTTAGCTTTTTCTTTAAATTTCTGCAATTGTCATTTCTTTTTAAGCACATTATGGTAGAAGATCAGTAAAACCGCATCTCTCCAATCATATATATTTCAAATCTAATCTCTTTTCTCTTATTTTGAAGATACAGAGGAATCGGCCGAAAAGCTTGCATCGCATCTTTTCCTGTGGATCGACCCGCTTTGGCCCTTGCTGCAGCGGATAGCATTGAGACTGAGAATCTTAACTTTAATCTTTTTCCTTGCAATTTCTCAATTTCAATAAAAATTTTGGCGCCGTTGCCGGGGAAGGAACGACACGATTTTCTCAAAACTAACTCTTTCATTCTTTCTGTTTGCAGGTTCAAAAAACAGGAAAACTAAACAGCAGCAAGTACACATAGCAACTCTATGCCTCTGCCCTCGAAGGCAGAGCAACAGGGTCTACTACAGAGCCGCGGGTCCGCGGCAAAAGCCGCGTTTCCGCGGCCTGAGTAGTTGACTACTTACCCAGTTTTCTGCAGGTTGCTGCTAATTGCAATTCTGATTTACTGCTCTGTTAGAATTTTCTCTGTGATAAACCTGCACACTGCTAACTAAATAACAGTAACTCATTTGTTGATAAATAAAAAAATTAGACTCTTGCATCTAGGGCACGTGTCTATTTAATTTTTTTTATTCTGTTGAAGAGTGCTGGCGACAAGGTATGTTTGCATTGCATATAGATTAGGAAACACTCTTGGCTGATTTACTGCTTTTTGAGTGATTACTTTTCTACTGCTTTACACGTACACAAAAATATCTTAAGGGCAAAACCCATTAACAAGATAAGGTGGGGATTTCATCACCCTTCCTTGGTCCACAAACATCTCCGTCACACTCACAACCCTAACCTTAAGTAAAATTTGACTAGACGTTGGCCCTAAGTTAACTCAGACTCACTAGGAGATTGGCTGAAGGGGGAAAGTATTTTGAAATTAACTCTTGCCAAATCGGTGTCTAGGCAGGGGATTGAGGGCCGAAAGCCCGAAGATCGGTGGTTATTTAATTAAGGAACATCTTTGACGGAAAACCTCCCACCGGTCTTGCCACTTGCTTGGCCGATTAACTTGTAGTTAAGGTCGACAATAGACCTTCTAAGGACAGTCTAAAGTTAGGAGCCATCTAGGTCAAGGCTTACCCTAGAATAGGAATATTGATTGTTTTTCTTTTTTATTGATTGATTGGGTGAACTTGTTTGCTAATTGTGCATGTCCGCTTGGTCGAGAGACCCACTTACATCCAGGCTAACTAGAACTAGTTCACCACCTGAGCAAAAGCCCGACTCACACATGGCACAACCACTGTCACTTCAAGATAGGTTCTATACTATTAGAACCTCTCTTCCTTCTTGCATCAAATTAACCGATAAAGGTGTTGACCAATTTGAGCTCAAGCCACAATACATCAACACTCTTCCCAAATTTCATGGACTTGAATCCGAGGATGCATACTTCTTCATAAGGGAATTTGAGGAAGTATGTCTCATGATGAAGATACCCAAGTTAGGAGAAGATGCCATCAAACTTCAGTTTGTCCCCTTTGCTTTGAAAGATTTAGCAAAGAAATGGCTCTACAGTCTAGAGGCCGGTTCAATATCTTCGTGGTATAATTTCGCTAAGGCCTTCTTAAAGAAATTTTATCCCATCCACAAGACTGCACTGATTAGGAAGAGCATCTTACAGTTTAAGCAAACAGCCAATGAACCTTTTTGGAAATATTTCGAACGTTTTAAGGACCTCCTTGCCCAATGTCCTCACCATGGGATAGAGAAATGGCGACTTTGCCAAGTTCTATATGATGGATTAGAATATCAAACTAAAATGCTGTTAGAATCCATGTGCCAAGGAGGATTTCTGAAAAAGAACGAAAATGAAGGATGGTTATTATATGAAGAATTAGCTGATAATACCATCCAATGGGAACCAACTCCGGAAAAATTTAGTACTAATGACCCTACTTCTTCGAAAGGAGGTATCCATTCCATTGAGGCAAACATAGCAACCGATGCTAAGTTAGCTGCTGTGATGCGAAGACTAGAAGCTCTTGAAACAAAAGAACCAGTCTCTGTGAACCAAGTCAGCCCAACACCATATTCGCCCACCTACAATCCCGGTTGGAGAAATCATCCTAATTTTTTATGGGGCTCAAGCAACAATGATCAAACTAGGCCCAAATTCTCCAACAATTTCCAATATCCGCCCTATCAACAAAATTTTCCTAGTCAAAATCCTCCACCCTCTTTCCAAAATTCACAAATGGAGACAAGACTCTCAAATATGGAAAGAAAGGTGGACACTCTAGTTAAAAGCCATGACACGCTAGCTCAAGTCTTAACTAGGATAGAGATCCAATTGAACCAACAAGAGAGACAAAGGGGAACTCTGCCAAGTCAACCATTGCCAAATCCTAGGAATCCTAGGCTAGCCAATGAGGCTCAAGACCCAAACCAGTGTAACGTGGTTCATACACTAAGATCAGGGAAACAAGTTGATAATCGCGTATCCATGCCACAGGATCCATCTCAGTCATCCATTCCATCTAGCTCCACTCCTTCTCCACCCAGCTCCAATGAAACTGAAGTTGAAAAGTCAGCAGGACAGGTGCACCAGCCTATAGCCCCATTTCCAAATAGGCTTAGAAGCAACAACAATGCACATATAGAGAAACTACTAGAGGTGTTCAATCAAGTTAGGCTCAACATTCCACTTCTTGATGCAATCCAACAGGTCCCTAGTTATGCCAAATTCCTTAAGGACATGTGCACCAAGAAAAGAAAGACAAATGTGCCTAAGAAGGTTTTTCTAGCCACTAACATTAGTGAGCTATTGTCCAACCAGATCCCAGTCAAGTACAAGGACCCTGGTTGCCCCACCATCTCTTGCACCATAGGTCCAGCTGAAATCAATCGAGCACTCCTCGATTTAGGAGCTAGCGTCAATTTGCTCCCTTTCTCTGTATATCAGCAACTTGGATTAGGTGAACTCAACCCAACCCAAGTTACTATTCAATTGGCTGATCGTTCAATCAAAGTTCCTAAGGGAGAGATCAATGATGTCCTCATACGAGTGGGAGAATTCATTTACCCAGTCGATTTCATTGTTTTAGAGACACAACCTGTGTCTAATCCTAGGTCTCAAACTCCTGTCATCTTAGGACGGCCGTTCCTAGCAACCGCGAATGCAATCATAAATTGTAGAAACGGATCCATGAGATTGACTTTTGGAGATATGACCAAGGAAGTCAATGTTTTCAACTTAGGTAAGCATCCCTACGACATGACTGACCAACCCTTTGAGGTTAACTTCATTGAAAACATGACGAGTGAGCACAATGAGGAGATCATACTAGAGTCAGAGGAAGAGAAAGACCTAGAATCAAGTGATCTCAACCTTGATGAGATCGAATGGGCAGCAAATCCAAGTTCTATAGAGATGGAAAAGTCAAGCTTAACACCTCCACCCATCGAGCCACCTCCTTCATTGGAGTTAAAGGCCTTGCCTAAACATCTTAAGTATGCCTACCTAGGTGAACAAGAGACGTTACCGGTTATAGTTGCATCCAATTTGACTGATAGGCAAGAGGAAGACCTATTGGCAACCCTTAGGAGACATAGGGAAGCCATTGGCTGGACTATGGCAGATATCAAGGGAGTGAGCCCTACGATAGTCCAGCATCATATTCATCTAGAGGAAGGGGTTAAACCAAAGAGGGATTCACAGCGTAGGCTAAACACACTCATGCAGGAGGCTGTACAAGCCGAAATAGTGAAACTGTTAGATAATGGGATCATTTATCCCATTTTCGATAGCGAATGGGTTAGCCCAATGCATGTGGTCCCTAAGAAGTCTAGCTTTACTGTGGTAGAAAACGACAAGCATGAGTTAGTGCAAAGACGATTGCCTACTAAGGTTCGAGTATGCATAGACTATCGCAAGTTGAACGCCGCCACTAGGAAAGATCATTTTCCTCTCCCATTTATCGACCAAATGCTGGAATAATTAGCCGGTCATGAGTATTACTGTTTCTTGGACGGTTATTCAGGGTATAACCAATCCCTATAGCCCCGGAGGACCAAGAAAAGACAACGTTCACGTGCCCATTTGGGACATTTGCCTATCGTCGAATGCCTTTCGGCCTATGTAATGCCCCCGCCACATTCCAACGTTGTATGTTAAGCCTCTTTTCTGATATGGTCGAGCGCTTTTTAGAGATTTTCATGGACGACTTCTCCGTCTATGGAAATTCATTTGACCATTATCTCCATCACTTGGAGCTAGTACTGAATAGATGCACCGAAAGAACTTGACCCTCAATTGGGAAAAGTGCCACTTTATGGTGCAGCATGGGATTGTCCTAGGTCATGAGATATCTAGGGAAGGGATCAAAGTGGACAAGGCTAAGGTGGAGATCATAGCCAAACTTCCTATTCCACGATGCGTGAAGGACATTCGGTCTTTCTTAGGACACGCTGGTTTTTACCGTAGGTTCATTAAGGATTTTAGCAAAATTGCTAGACCCCTTACAAACTTCTAGCTAAAGACGTGCCCTTCATCTTTGACGATAGGTGCAATAGTGCTTGGGAAAAGTTGAAAGTGGAACTTATTTCTGCACCTATCATCTCACCTCCGGACTGGTCCAAGCCTTTTGAGATCATGTTCGATGCCTCAAATTTTGTGATAGGTGCTGTCTGAGGACAGCGTAAGGATAGCAAGCAGCACGTGATCTACTATTCGAGTAGGACGCTTAATGACGCCCAAATGAACTATATTACAACCGAGAAGGAATTCTTCTTGGCAGTAGTGTTCGCTTTGGAGAAATTCCGCCCATACATACTTGGGACCAAGACCACGATTTTCACCGACCATTCTGCACTTCGATACCTTATGCTAAAAAAGGATGTGAAGGCCCGACTCATTCGTTGGATCTTCCTCCTTCAAGAATTTGATCTCGAAATTCGAGATAAAAAAGGTGTTGAAAATGTTGTCGCAGACCATCTCTCTCGCGTGCCTAATGCACCCTCTAACGAACTGCCCATCAATGACAATTTTCCCGATGAACAACTTCTAGCCATCTCTAAGGAACCATGGTTTGCTGACATAGTAAATTACTTAGTCACAAACCAAACACCACCTAATTGGTCAAAACAGGATAGATACCGATTCTTTCTCAAGTCCGGTATTACATGTGGGAAGATCCTTACCTTTTCAAATATTATAGCGACCAAATTATTAGGAGATGTGTCCCCGACGAGGAAACTAGAAGCGTTCTAGCCTTTTGTCATGAGTTTGCTTGCGGTAGACACTTTGGTCCCCGCAAAACTGCCGAAAAGATCCTGCAAAGTGGCATTTATTGGCCTACTGTGTTCAAAGACGCATTCGAGTTTTGCAAAACGTGCACAAGATGTCAAATGATAGGAAGAATTTCCAAACGAAATATGATGCCCCTAAATCCAATTCTAGAAGTAGAACTTTTCGATGTTTGGGGCATTGATTTTATGGGACCCTTCCCTAATTCGTTTGGGCACCAATACATCTTGTTGGCCGTAGATTACGTATCAAAATGGGTTGAAGCCGTCCCTTGCAAGACAAATGATAACAAAGTTGTTGTCAAATTCTTGAAAGAAAACATCATCTCACGCTTTGGAACCCTTCGCGCCATAATTAGTGATAATGGTACACATTTTTGCAATAGAACTTTTGAAGCTCTTATGCGAAAATACGCCATAACTCACAAGTTATCTACGCCCTACCATCCTCAAACTAGTGGACAGGTAGAAGTTTCCAATAGGCAAGTCAAGCTCATCTTGGAGAAAACTGTGAATCAGAATAGGAAGGACTGGTCCACCAAATTGGTGGATGCCCTATGGGCATATAGGACTGCCTTTAAGACGATTCTAGGAATGTCACCCTACAGACTAGTCTTTAGAAAGGCTTGCCACCTTCCTGTTGAGCTAGAGCACCGGGCCTTATGGGCAATTAAGCAGCTAAATTTCGATCTAGATAAGGCCGGTGAGCTTCGAAAATTGCAAATTTCTGAACTAGAGGAATTGAGGAACGAAGCATACGACAATGCGAAAATTGCGAAGGATAGGGTTAAGGTTTTTCATGATAAGTTCATCATGAGAAAAACTTTTGTCCAAGGACAAAAAGTGTTACTCTATAACTCTAGAATTCATCTCTTTACCGGCAAGTTAAAATCAAGATGGACAGGGCCATTCATTGTTAAGACCGTGTTTCCACACGGAGCGACAGAGATCTACGATCCAAAAAATGGTAGTACATTCAAGGTAAATGGTCAACGTCTTAAAATCTTTTTGGAATCAGTTCCGGAAGTAAATGCAGCCATGGGTATTTTTGACCCACTGTATCGGTAACTTTACCTTTCTGCCAATTCATGCATCCATGCATTTCATTCATACATTAGGGACAATGCATGAAACAAGTGTGGGGGAAGGGTATGTAAAGTAATAAAAAAAATTAAAAAAAATATATATATAAAAAAATTTCTTTA
This sequence comes from Agave tequilana, assembly GCA_038442645.1. NCBI lineage: Eukaryota > Viridiplantae > Streptophyta > Magnoliopsida > Asparagales > Asparagaceae > Agave > Agave tequilana. Next base: position 193,711 of record JAVJIF010030067.1, on the reverse strand, counting down.
TTCTTTTTCTCTTTATTTGTTCTAACATAACAAAAATAAAAAAAATTTAAAAAAATTTAAAAAAAAGAAAAAAAAAATTTTATAAAAAGGACAATATTTTGACTTATCTTTTGAAAGAAATCTAAGTTAGCTTTAAGAATTAGGAAAATCATGATTAGGATTTCTAAAAACTTGTTCAAAAAAAATAATAATAAATTGTTGAATTTTTAGGTATAGGAGGAGAATTTGAATAAGTAATTAGTCTTGATTTTTACCTTAATGAAATGTGCACACCTAATGCATATCTAGGATTCTAAGACAAAGACCCTTGTGCCTCATAAAAATAAAATAAAAATATATATATATATATCACTAATTAAGCTGGATACATGTGCCTCAAGAAGCATAAGTATTCACGCCTAAAGGTGAGTTCTGAATAAAATAAAGTCCTTAGTTTTGTGGCCTAGTTCATTCGAATTTGAGTCCGCGGGGTGTTTTCTCACCTGGTGCCCTAAAGCTGACCGGTTTGGGAGCCACCGACTTTAAGTTCGCTAAATGGGTGGATTAGAAAGCCTAAGGAAACTAAGAAAAATTACTTATATATGTACTAACACATTTAATAATCAATTAGTTAGGTATGAGGGCCTCAAAAAGCCTTGATACTTACACGAAAGAGAATTAGATGAGTTATACATATTAAAAAAAAATAATCATAATAAAGAGGCATGAGAGTCCAAGTTAAGGAATTCCTAGATTCACAAGGGTGCATATGACTTTTGGTAACGAAAAAAACTATACAAAAATTCAATTTTGATCCTTACCTAAAATGGATAACAATTTACTTTATAAAGACTAAGTTTAAGAATGAATAAAAATGATAATCCTAAAACTTATAGACTACTTAGTCTCTTCAAATATATTTCAAATAGTTTTCTTTTTATGGATTTTGTGGGTGTAATCCACTGAAAATCCTCACGAGACAACACTCGTCCTCTAGGGTAACCTAGGAATTTAACGGCTTGTTGCACATGCTAAGTGCAACCGTGATTCCTACGAAAGTGAGTTAGTTAGTTTAGTTTTTCTTTTTCTTTTTTGATTTTTACTCGAGGACGAGCAAAAAGATAAGTGTGGGGGTGTGATAGGTAGTGAAAAATGCATAATTGTCATTACATTTACCATCACATTTTCATATTATTCCTACAATTATGCACCATTACTAATATTTTATTATTTAATGTGTGCAGGCCTTGAGTATTTATTTATATAAAGAATAAAAGCCTAAATGAAGCCCAAAAGCCCATGTCTAAGCCCATGTCCAAGCCCAAAATCAAAAGTGCAATTACCAAATGTCAAAATTGCAATTACAAAGTGTAAAAATTGCAAATACTAGAAAGAGGGAAAGGATAGAATTCTATTCAACCCTAAATTCTTGGTGGATGAGGATAAATAGAGTGCAAGGATGAAATTCATTTTGGGAAGAGATTTGGATTTAGGGTAACTTGATTTCCAAGTTATCCCGAAATCTCAAATTAAAGAGTCGAGATACCAGAGCCAGATAGATACGCCCAGATGGACGGACCAGAGGAGGCCACGCGAAAAAGCGCGCGGCCAGGGATAAGAATATGGCCGCGGAAACGCGGCAAAAGCCGCATTTCCGCGGCAATGTGGATGATGCTGTGTACCAGATTTCTTGGCTGAGTTTTATCGAGACTCTACTTCCTCCAGCGCCTATAAATACCCCTGCAGACGCAACAGAGAGGGGCATCCAGAGATGACGAGATTAGGGTTTCTTTAGCTTTTTCTTTAAATTTCTGCAATTGTCATTTCTTTTTAAGCACATTGTGGTAGAAGATCAGTAAAACCGCATCTCTCCAATCATATATATTTCAAATCTAATCTCTTTTCTCTTATTTTGAAGATACAGAGGAATCGGCCGAAAAGCTTGCATCGCATCCTTCCCTGTGGATCGACCCGCTTTGGCCCTTGCTGCAGCGGATAGCATTGAGACTGAGAATCTTAACTTTAATCTTTTTCCTTGCAATTTCTCAATTTCAATCAACCATGGTAACATTATATCTCTGATCATCAAGTCAGATTTATCTGACTATCCTCCTATTCCTTAATGGAATTAATTCCTCCACGGAGTACCTAACGTCATGTTAACAGTTACCTCTGATGAAATTCCTTCATCTCAGTGGAGTCTTGTACTCACTTCTTTAATTCCCAACGATATTTCAGAAGTCATTTGAGGAGAAAAAACTCAGAGAGTACATCATGTTACTTAAAGTAACAGAACGATCATACACCTCCAATGACTAAAGATAGAGAAAAGAGTTGGCTTTTAACCCCAATGAAAAATCCTCGACAACTCATCATGCTGAAGGGAATAACATGGCTAATCCAACTCAAACTGTAGTTAGTAAAGGTATACTAAACCCATTGATAGCTGAGAATTTGCTAAAAATCCTACGGGACCTAAACCCCCTTCCCCCCCAAAGTCCCCTACCAATTCCCGTCCATGAAATGGTAGGACTATAAAAGGTCGTATTCATTTTCTCAATGAGATGAATCATAAATCAGAACTGTTATGTTCAAAGCTCACACCTCTGACAGTAAAATCTTTTGAATTTCCCTGGCAGATCTTGCTAATATCCGCAGCAGATCAAACTCCACTTGCCATTCTCTTCAATAAAATGACAGGTTCACTCAACTTGTAGTTATGTTCAAACACCTCTAATAGTAAATGAATCCTTATCAAATTAATATCATATCTCTGACAAGTCATTTCAAAATCCCCGGCCGCGTATTTGTCACGTTCGCTTAAACAAAATCTCCTTCTGATTCTCCAGTAAGGAATTTGATTGTTACGTTAATGATTACCTCTGACAACTTTTCAGGAAACAATCATCTTTTTATCGAATCCCTATAGGATTTTTTATGTCACATTAACGATTACCTCTTACATCAGAGAACACTAAACTCTCTAAAATCTCTCATGGGATTTATTTTCTAGCTCTTCAGCGAGTTTCTAATAGATTCTCTTTGGAGTCTATTATTAACCTTTTCAGTCCCCAATGGACTCTTCGATTGTCACGTTAATATTATACCTCTGATATTTTCTTCCAAATAATTCTCTAAGGAAATGCTAATTTTCCCACAGAGCTTATAATCAAATCACATTCTCTAGTGGAATAACTCTTTTTGTCATCATGTCCAATTCATCACATCTGAGCGACAGAATTTTGAGCTTGATGGCTTCTTAATCGGTTATATTTATATTACCTCTGAATCAACGGAGAGTCAAGTCTCATCCTTTAATCTGATAGGGACTACTCTTTTTGCTGTCATATCCAGTTCAACACCTCTAAATGGCAGGGCTCTGAGTTTGGTAATCCTAGTCAGTTATGTCCAGTTTATCACTTCTAAACCGATGGGTGCTTAGATCTCTTTCCTTTTATGGTACTCAAACTGTCATGTACAACCACCTCTAAAAGACGAGTCATAACATTGATCTCATTTCTCCCGTTAGGATCGGGAGTTCTCGATGTCAAGTTAATATGATTACCTTTGAACAGCGAATTACGAGCCTGGTATCTCTTAGTTGGTCATGTCTAGTTTACCACTGATAATTGTGATTACCACTTTTGTTACATTTAATGCTGCATGGCTGTTTATGTTGATGTTTATGTAAAAATTAGGTAAAGAGCATAAATTAGAGAAAATAGATGAAAAAGCAGAAAATTGAGGTTAAAGAGATCATTGCAGCAGTATATTTCAAGATACAGACATTAAAGACCTAATAGACTTGACAAAAGAGTCTATAAAATAATAAAAAAGCATCTAACAAAAGTATGAGGTCAAATCAAGTCAAATTTTAGCTAGGTAGCCGAATTTTCGGCTGAGGACCCGTACACTGTTCAACAGAGATCAAAAATCTGTTTCAGACTCAAATTCAAACTAGATACCATTTAGTATTTTGATCATAACTTTTGGTACATGTATCCAATTCTGATGATTCTAGATGCTATAAAAAAAGAACTTAAAAGGATACAATTCTTCTGTCAATACTGTTTCCTAATTCAGTCATTTATCAAGCCGTATTCAGTAATCAATATCAATAGTCTGCAGATCAATCAGGATTGAATGCCCACACCAAACTGAAGTATGATTAGAAGTCCTAATGTGTTCTTGATTGAATTAGCTCTGAGCCTATATAAAGGGCTACAATCTCTTGTAATTATATCAATCTCATCAATATCTCAATAAATCAAAAAAAAAAAAAAAATTGTAATTTAGGTTTTAGTTGTTCTCTTTCTTATATAAAATCTGGCTTTTGGAGAAGAAATCTGGTGTTTTAGAAGAAGAAGATCAGAGGAGAAGCGGCAACTAAGGATTAAACGTGATCTTCAAATTGGTGTTATCCTTTCTCTTTCTCTTTTAATTTGCTATATGAAGATAGCAATCATGTTTATTGTTTTGCTTTGTAATTTATTTGTCATGAACTAAATCTTCATAGTTAGGGCATTGATGTAGGCAATTATTATGAAGATTTAATCTTTTTATTTTGTGTTAGTTCTATGTTACTACTCAGTTTTTCATGTTAGATTCTATTCATGTTAAGTTTTTATTCTCGTTCTTCATGTTATTAATTGACGCACACAATTATAAAGAATGCAAGGTTTGGGATCGAGAGGAGATAATTTAGCAATACTTCATGAGAATAGAAATCACAACTTGATAAGTTAAGATGTAAAAGTTGTACAATCTTATAGAAAAATTCACCGTGCTTAATGCTTCATCTAATTTGTAAATCTATTAGATCGAGAGATTGTAAGTTAGAATTAATATTGCTTGAGAGAGAATATTAGTTAAGATAGGGACTTTCGATTGTTAACATGAGCAGTATGTAGTTACTAGCGCAATCAACTTGTTAATTCAAATTATTAATTATTGAAATCAATTGCCCAAGTGATTTTCCTATCCAAAACTAACATCTTTCTTATTTATTTGATTACAAATCAATCTCTTTCTTTCAAATAAAACTTTGTGTTAATACACCATTGGTACTTAATTTGATAATAATCCTCGTGGGTTCGATACTCTACTCTGTCACTCGATTGCATGTAAACGATTGGTGCACTTGCCATTCGACTCACACCAAGTTTTTGGCGTCGTTGCCAGGGATTGTTAATCTTGAATAGTATCAATATCATTTGACCAAAAATTTATCTTTATCTTTATCTTTATTTCTTTCTTTTTCGTTTATTTCACGTCTATGGAATACAACAACTATCAATGATCCTCACAAAGATTTGAGCCAATGCCAACATATTTGTGTTATGGAGGAAATCATGATCGTATGGTTTATCCATATTTTCTCAACACCCACATCTACAATCCTGCTCGAGAAAAACATCAAAATTCTTTGTGGAGCGATAACCATCATGTGATTGAGCCTCAATACTTTGTGCCTAAAAAAAAGAAGTCCAATTTGGAAGAAATTATGGAAAGCTTAAATAGAACTTTTGAAAGTTTTATGGAGTTTTCACGTTCCTTGCGAAGTAATTCCAAGGTAGATTACGAAGAGCAAAAAGAGAAAATCATCTCGGGGCAACCAAAAGAATTTTTTGAAGAGGCCGAAGCACATGAGGCTGAAGGATTAAGCATCAAAGAGGCTGAAACATATAAGGAGGAAGAAGAAAGCTATATAGAAGATCTCAAGTGGTTGATTGATTATTATGAGAAGAAACTTGTCTCAGATTCATCAATACAGAAGACACAAGAGACATCAACTGAGATCATATACCAAAAGGAGGATACAGAAACTTGGAGCAAGAATTTCAACATCATTTGCCTAGAAAATTCAGCTACACAACCGAACTTTCAGCTGGACAGTCGTTCTCCTATTGAACCAAAGTTTTTGTTTATTCCATAATGTAACGCCCCGATCCCAAGGATACGGAGACGTTATGACGACGTACATACGCGAGGTGAAAACACGCTCACGCGTACGTTAAGCCTCAGTACAGTACATAACCTCCATATAGACATGGGTCCCAGCATGAAATAAGTACAAGAATACCTGCAGAAAAGGGTTAGCGATCATAACAGATAGGAAAACTGAGAAAAATACGATAACAGAAATAAACACAACAATACCTATGAAGAGTCCTGATGAGGAATCTCCTATGTGACTCCACGGCATTATCTGATAATACGATAACTCTGATCTCCAATCTGGGCACGCAAACCCAGGATCGTCAGAAAGCGACCTAGTGAGTGGTAAAATGAAGGAGGCAGTAATATATACTATAGATACAAGCACGATAATAATATATAATACAAGATGGTGAAATAGCGATACCATATAATAAACATATAAGAAGCAGTAGAAATATATACACATGTAAGCAATAGAAAGATATAAACATGTCATCTAAGCCGGTTATCATCGGGTCAAGTCTGTAGTCGTATCCAGTTGTTATCATATAATAATTAAGATTGTCTAGTGGTGACGTGATAGGCATGAACATGGTAGTGGTGACATGATAGAGGTGAACATGCAGATGGGCATATGTCTGCAACAATAAAATCTATGCAATGCCGAACATGCATAGTATGCCACTACATACAGTGTAACATGTACCAGGTAATGTAACAAAGTATACATGTGCATGAGTAGTAGGTCACTACAGAAAGTGTAACAGGAAACAGGTACAGTATCAATGTATACATGTAACATGATAGTAGATAAATGATCAGGATCAGTAACAAGTATAACTAAACATGAATCAGGCAGGTCGTGTCTTTTATACAATAGCAGCAATCAGTACCACCTGGTATTTTAATCAATCTCTTCCAGTGTCCCATACCACTGGCAGTTCATACTGGAGCCCGCACTCCAGTCGAACCCATCCGGACATGGCCTACGGGTACCATTATCCAAACGAGAGAGTGATCAAATAACAAGTGTTCCCGACGTCACTATTGTGTATACTGTTTTATTATGTTAATTGGAAACCCATGGTCGAGGAGTTCTTATCGGGTAGGTGTATCCCGTGCATACCCGGGATCACGACCTTAAACAAACCCCTGGCTACTAAGACCAGGGCCCTCCGCTAATAGGGGAGCATGAATCAAGTAACGAGAGCTCATGGAGCAATTGGTAGGTAGCACTACCATCCCTGCAGTGGGAGAACAATATGGATCCAGTACATTACCCGATAAGATCTAATCAACCGTCAAGTCTCCCCCATACCCAAGTTAGCTTTAATGTCAAGTATACAATGTAACAAGAACAAGTTCATGATATGGGTAACATGATAACAGGACTTGAGCTCTGCTGATAGCATAGAACAATATAACGGGAAACGGGAACAATATAACGGGAACAATATAACGAGAACAATATAACAATAGATGTGGGATTCCACATATCGCATAAAAATGCCAAAAATACCCAAATGTAGCTCATGTGATTCTAAGACACACGGTGAAAACCGATTCTCAAAATTCTACTCCGTTTGTGAAAGAAAAATCGTAGAGCCGATTATCGGTATCGGTTGATACCGACTACGAAGATTTTCCAAAATAATCCAGAAAATTTCCAGAAAATCCTGAAAAATCTCAAATATAAGAAAATAATTTTTGACACTGAAATCAAATCAATCGGACTACCACGGAGGTCAAATCAATTTTTGTACGTCGTATCGCATACCGATACTGTGATACGTACACCGGGGATCAGGAGGTTACACATAACTTCCTCCAGATCTCCCACCAAGCAGTGAAGAAGCTGAAGTTGAAAAAATTTAACTCAAAGGTAGAGTTCCTTTCGAAAGAAAGAAACTTGACTTGAGTATCTACACTTTTGATGAGACACTAATTGAGCAATCTTTTGAAGATATTTTACTTCATGCATTATCAAGTTTTTACAATTTCAAGTATTTGTCTAAAGATAATAGATGTGTCCCTTTACAGGTTGAAGATGCTTTTCCATATGATGCTCTGTTGCATGAAAAGTTCAAAGAGGACATATCAAAAGAAACATAAACTAAAATTGAAGAAAACCAAAATCAAAGTGGATAGACTCAACGAGAAGTTGACAAAGAGGTTGAGTACATATAAATCTCCTCTGAAAAGAGCGCATTGGGAAAGTAGAAAGCGTTCTCGTAGATGGAATCGATGAATAAAGGTAAGGAGATTAATTTGTTGTAAATATGAATACTAACTGTTTTTTCTTTTTCTTTTTCTGTACCTGTCACGCCCCGCTTCCCAAAATACGGAATACAAGTACGTGACGATGGCCAGCAGATACTCACGAAGAGTGAAATCTCTTCCATGAGTATCTTAGGCTGTCAATAACAAGCAGGATAGCCCACATATATGCACATACAACCAAGCACAGGGATAAAATCACATATATGAAAAACTGAATCATAAACAATATCTTCCACTATATCTGAAAAAACAAGTCAAGGAGAAAACTGAACTCACCGGAGAACAGCGAAACCAGAATATGATCTACGAGCAACTCTCTATACCAGCTTCCTGATCTAAATACTGAAAAATAATATAAAGGTCCGTCAGAAGCGGACTAGCAAGAGTACACGAAGCAGGAAGGAGAGAATATGAAAATGTAGTAACAGTAAGTAGGATATGAGAACAATATGTTTGGAAATATCAAGAGCTGAATGTAATAACAGTAACAGGATTAATCGAGAAGATAGATCATGTACAATAAGATCGTGCATGCATGGTGTGACATGTATATACTGAACATGAGACGTCCTGGACAAGCAACTGTCGTGTAAAATAATCACAAGATCACAAGAACTTGAGATCACAAGATAAAATATCATGGTAGGTCCAGGAATGTCATGCAGTCAAGAGAATGCATGTCACATGAGTCTCAAGTGTCAGTATCTTAAAAATACGTGTTAGGAAATAAATCACTAAGACAATGCAGGATATGATGCAAGTGCATATGTCTAGTATATTTTATTACTCTAACTAATGCACTCATCCTGTGCCCCATCCCACAGGATAACTGCATATCAAACAAGTGATGCGTTAGTGGATCCTGATAGCAGGGAGAAACAGTTCACTGTACTCAGGTATCATGTAACAAGTAATAACAGGAGCGCGCATAAATAACAAGATCACGTGTGGCATCCAAACCCATAAGGGTCGCCCTTCCAAGCACACCTCCCTGGATTTCCCCTGCTACAGTCTCCCCCAATAACCCCGGCTTGATTAATTTTATTAATTAAATGCAAATGCAAACAGTGTGTTACTCGGTGTTACAGGATCATGAATCGGTAACAAGAATATCAATATTAGATAGTGAACACAATGTATCAAAATCACGGGACGATGTAGACAGTGATAATATCATGTGACAAATATATAGTTGTGCAAGTGATACCAGATGCATGCAAAATAGTGCAAGTAATGTCAGTGGCATGTAATCTAAATGTCAAAGTAAAACCTTCAGGATCATGTGTCCATAATCCAATAAGATATCCTCGAATAATTACTCAGAATATAATGGTCAATTTCCTCAATTAATTTTCAGTAATATCAGGATCACAATATCAACCGATATTCAATCTTTAACTATCAGTCTTTCTTCATTATTATTTAGTTAACCTCAAGGTCCAAATCACAGTATTTGTCATGATCAGTATAAACTTTACGTCAATAAATTAGTCTACCACATAAAGCAATCATGCAAATTTAAGTTGGATGCATGTATGTACAGGAACAAGATGCAAACATGACATGTAAGGTAATAAAACATGATCACGAGACAGTATCGGTAATAAATCAAGAATAAAATAATTAGTCATATAATCGGAAGAGAAAAGCTGATATGTACATATGATCACAGGATAGTGTTGATGATCATGCGATATGATAACGAGAATTCATAATTAAGAGGTAGAATTAAGATCAAGATGAAAGTCAACGAGAAGAGAATCGTGTACACTTGCCTGACGTCGTTGGAGTCTGAATTCCCGTAACTGCAACCGGCTCTGGGTAGAATTCGTGACCTAAATATTACATGAATTAATTAGAGACTTAACATATTCTTATTCAGTGATAAGTTAAATATGAAAGTAATTTTTTTTACTATTTATTATAATTTTGGTTAATTAATATTTCCAAATAATTCAATTTCTGGATTTATAGCAACTATTTAAAGATATATTTTCATGATAAAATATATGCATAAAATAATAATTGATGTATAATGTTTACATATTACTGAATTATGAATTTCATATTTTTTTGTGCTATTTAGAAATTTATTGGTCATTTAAATAAAATATCAAAGAATAGTAATTACAAAAATATTTAATTTCATGTTATTATAAGCAATATTACATCAAAATAATTTTATAGAGTTTCAAATTTAGTTTGTGATTTTCTGTGAATTTTCTGAAATTTTCTGTGAATTTTATAGAACTTTCTGAATTAAAATAAACCTAAAAATCAATAAAAATAATTAAAAAGCTTAACGGGTCTGTTTGCTACAATGTTGGGCTTGGGTCTGGGCCTGCTACAATAATATTCTAACATTTTATTTCTATGTTATTTATTTATTCTTCCTTTCCCTTTTTTTCTTTTTCTTTTTCCCTTTTTCTTTTTCTTTTTCTTTCTTTTTTTTTTTAATTAATGGGGTCGGGTTCGGGTCTGTAAAACAGACCCGAACCCGGGTCTGCTGGCCAGACCCGCTGGCCTGACCAGACCTGGCCTGGGCCAGGTCTGGCTGGGCTGGCCAGACCAGGCCAGGTCACGGCCTGGTCTGGCTCGGCCAGGCCAGGGCCTGGCTGGGCCTGGTCCTGGCTCGGCCAGGACCGTCCTGGCCTGGTCCTGGCCGAGAGCAGCAGCAGCTGCTGCTGCTCTCGGCCAGAGGCCGAGGTTTTCTTTTTTTTGTTTTGCTATAAAAAATTTTTATAAAATATAATAAAAATCTCTATAATTAGGATGTATATCTAGGGTACCTCAAAATATTTTTATTAGAATTTTACAACAATATTATCATGGACAAATTATTGATTAAAGTAATGCTTGTTACATGTTCGACGAAATGCCAACAATAACTAAAATCGACGACAACGCAAAATAACTTACCCGGAACGCTTCTCTTCAGTCTGAAACTTCTTCCAGCATCTTAGAGTCTTGGGAGAGAAGGTACGCATGCTCACGCAAGGTGTGTGATCCGCCATGGGGTCATGCGCGGCCGTCGACGGCGGATCCCGCGGACGACGACGGAGACTCACCGAAAGAAAGCGAGAGGAGAGAGGCAGCCTGGTCTGCGGCAGCTTGGTGCTGCCGAGCCAGAGGAGGGTGCAGCTCAGCCCGGGGGAGCTGCTGGTTGCTGTCGTAGGCTTGGTGCGGCTGCGGCTTGTGGGGTGTTCGGCCAAGTGAGGAGGAGGGCACGGACTGGAGCAAGGTGTAGAAAGGGAGGGGAAACTATGGAACATTTATATAGAGGGATAGGGAGAGAAAGTGTACGGGAATGGGGGAGATGAAGACGTGTGTGAGAGGGCGAGAGAGAAGAGAGACTGGGAGAACGTGATCAGAGAACGCTGCAGGTGGAGAACGTGTGTTAGTGGGGAAGAAGGTGGAAGAGTGAATAATGATATAATAATAGATGAGTTCACTTTCACCAACACGCCAAAGTGGCATTCTGGTCTGGGCTTTAGGATACGGGGCCTGTGGTCACGGGTTCGAATCTGAGATTGACCAAACAATGAAGTTTGTGTTTTCTCTGATTTGGAAGAATAAAGGGTAAAGGAAAGAAGTTTTAAATAAAATGGCTAATCCTTTATCTCCATGAAACCCACGAGGCCAGGTGGTTAGATCATCAAACTTGTATGGGATTGGGCTTGGGTTCGAAACCTACTGCACACAATGCGGATTAATTCAGAAAAATCCTCAAAAATTCTCAAAAATAGAAGATGTCATCCTGAACATTGTTGTGAAGTCAGATTTCCAAAATTCATCCCCGATTATTAATTAAAAATCCCATCATCCCCGATTATTAATTAAAAATCCCAGAGTCAGCCTATGTCACCGATCGACCCCAAATTGAGATTCTTCTCCAATAAATCCACCTCAATCCGACTATCAGGATAATTAAATCATCACCAGATACCAGTATTGACATACGTATATTGGGAACCGAGGGTTACAGTACCCTAGCCCAGGATCAGAGTTTCAAATTCTAAAATAGAACTATAAGATGAACTAACTTGATAAAACAAAGTTGCCAAAAAAATTTGAGGATCAAAAGAATCAAAAGTACGGCTGGGTAGCTGAATTTATGGCTACGTAGCTGAAAAATTTTAGAATTACAAGTTCAAATTTTTTTCAGATTAGTATTCCTCTAATGGGTTATATATGAATATGACTGCTTTTTGTAAATTGATATACATGATTTTTTTATTGCTTTTACAAGTTTCAATTAGCATAAGTTGATTTTTTTGGGAGTGATATTTATTTGCTATTTTACATGTATTATGGATTCATCTTGTACTATATTAGGACATGTTAAGGTTTAGGTATGGGGGAGGGGTCTTGGATTTTTTTTAATTTTACTTTTTCTTTATTTTTAGGTTAGAATTTTTTATTTATTTCTTTTCTTTTTAGGATTTTCTAGATTTTCTTTTTCTTTTGCTAAATAAGAAAAAAATTCAAATTTCAGTAAGTTTATCTAGTTTTATGGGATTTAGTGACCACATAGTTTGAATTGGATAGGGATATCAATTTGATAGATTCTCTAATTCTTTGAGAAAAAATAAAAAAAATCTGAAAATTGAATACCATTTAGAATTTATTTACGTGGATATGCATCTTATCTACACTTGCACATTGGTTTAAGCTTAAGATAATGAGGATTACTTATTACTTGAAAAAAAGAGAAAAAAAATTATTGATTAGCTAGATACTTTCGCCTCAAGACGACTTTGTATTTATGCGAAAGATAGTTAGGTAAGTTGAAAAAATATAAAAAAAAAGTGGTGCTTAAAGGGCAATGAAGTGGTAAAACTTCGAAACTTCTATATTGTAAAAAAGAAAAAAAAGTTTAAGTATGAAATTTTGAATCAAAGTCCCAAGTTAAGAGCCATCACATGTTCACAAAGATACATAGAATCAGAAAACTTAGGAAGGATGATAATGTATACTAGAATTGAAATCTCTAGGATAAGAATATAGGATTTGTTGATAGAAGATTGAACTTGAAAAAGATTACTTATTGAAACTATTGAACTTATTTTCTAGTGATGCTTATTGATTTAAATATATTTTTCTTTTTCTTTCTACTTATTTTTCTCTTTCTTTATTTTCAGTTATCCTTATTTTTCTTTATCCTAATTCCTTAATCTCTTTATATTCTTTTTTTGAATTTTGTGAGTTTTGTGGGTATATTCAATGCAAACTCTCTTGAGACAATACTCGTCCACTAGGGTAACCTAGGGGTTTACGGCTTGTTGTACGTGTTAAGTGTAATCGTAATTCCTATGAAAGTGAGTTAAGATTTTTATTTTATTTTTAGGATTTAATTTTTTTCCTTTTTAGATTAGGAATTTTGCTCGAGGACTAGCAAAACTTAGGCATGGGGGTGTGATAATTGTGATTATCATCTATATTTTGTGCCATTCTTTTTCCACTTTTGTTACACATTTAATGCTGCATGGGTGTTTATGTTTTTGTTTATACAGAAATTAAGTCAAGAGCACAAAGTTAGAGAAAAAAGATGAAAAAGTATAAAATCGAAGTTGAAGAGATGATTGTAGCATTATATTTCTTGATACAGACATTCAAAGACCTAATAGACTTGACAAAAAAGTCTATAAAATATGAAAAAAATATCTAACAAAAATTTGAGGTCAAATCAAATCAAAGTTCGGCTGGGTAGCCGAATTTTTAGCTGAGCAGCCATTTACTGTTCAACAGAGATAAAAAATCTGTTTCAGACTTGGATTCAGACTGGACACTTCTTAATATTTTGATCCATAACTTTTGCTACAGGTATTCAAATCTAATGATTCAAGATGTTATAAAAAGAGAATGTAAAAGGCTGCAACCTTTAAATTAACACTGTTTCGAATTCATTAATTTGTTAAGCCGTATTTAGCAATTAACATCAGCCATCTGCAGATCAATTCAGGATTGAATTTTCACACCAAACTAAAGTAGGATTAGAAGTCCTCATGTAGTTCTGATTGAATTGGCTCTGAGGTCTATATGAAGGGCTGTAATCTTGTAACTATATCAATCTCATCAATCTCTCGATAATCTCATCAACAAAAATATAGAAATAACCTTTGTAATTTAGGTTTTAGCTTTTCTCTTTCTTTTATAAAATTCTGGCTTTTGGAGAAGAAATTCTGGTGCTTAGAAGAAGAAGATTAGAGGAGAAGCGGCAACTAAGGATTAGACGTACTCCTCAAATTGGTGTTATCCTTTCCCTTTATCTTTTAATTTACTATATGAAGATAAAAATCATGTTTATTGTTTTTGACAATTTATTTATCATGAACTAAATCTCCATAGCTAGGGTGTTGATGTAGTCAATTATTATGAAAATTTAATCTTGTTGTTGTGTTAGTTTTATGTTACTACTCCGTTCTTCATGTTAGATTCGATGCATGTTAAGTTTTTATTCTCGTTCTTCATATTATTAATTGATGCGCACAATTATATAGAAGGTTAGGTTTGAGACTGAGAGGAGATAATTTAGTAATGCTTCATGAGAATAGAAATCACAACTTGATAATTTTAGACGCAAAAGTTGTGCAATCTTATAGAAAAATTCACCTTTCTTAATGCTCCTCTAACTTGTAAATCTACTAGATTGAGAAATTGTAGGTTAGAATTAATATTGCTTGAGAGAGAAATTAGTTAAGATAGAGACTTTCGATAGTTAACATGAGTAGTATGTAGTTACTAACACAATCAACTTGTTAATTCAGATTATTAATTGTTGAAATCAATTTCCTTAGTGATTTTTCTATCCAAAGCCAATATCTTTCTTATTTATTTCACTTTGTGTAATACCCTTATTTTTAATAGTGTTTAAATAAACATATAAAGGTGTTTTATTATGTACATGTATATTTATTTATTTATCATAAATTCTTATATGAGTTATTATTACAAATTGTTATTAATGACTATAACCATTTTTATTTAGTGTTATTATTATCGTAAATATTGTTATTATTATGGTTAGTGTATTATTATTATAAATATTGTTGTCGTTATTGATACTATTCTTATTATTAATATTCTTATTATTTATTTGTATGTGTATTATCTTTAACCAAGCCCATTCATTTAAGCATACTTCTTCATGCCTTCGTTCTATTTTCTTCATTTTAGTCAGCCCAATTCAAGTCACCGTCTCAAGCCTATATTCACTACCCAATAGCCTAAATCCAAACCCAATAACCATTATCATATACCCTTTAATCCAACTCTCCCAATAATCTTATCTAACAAATCCTAAATCTTAACTAACTAATCCTAATCTAAACTAATCCCCAACCTTCTCAATAACTTGTCATAATTATCTCCTTAACTCTAATCCCCTTCCTTTCTTCACAAAAACACGCCTTGCATGCTCCCTCCTCTGGCTGTGCCTCTCCATGCCATGCCCAACAACAGCGCTACTAGCACCACCGGAGATCCACCGCGAGTTTCCCCTCCCTCTCATCGAGCCCTGTAGTGGTTGTGATCCCGTCCGCACCGCGACAACCCACGACCATCCCCACCTCACCGAAGCACTACTCTCATCCTCAGTCTTCTGCCGTGCTCCGATCTCCATCTCCCCATCTCTGTCGAGCGCAATCGAACCACTACGATCCCCGTTGGAGCCTCCGTGGGCTGTTCTTCTCCTTCACGAGATCCGTCGGGGCTCCGATATCTAGGCCGTGTGCTTCCCATGGTCGAGCATTCCTTTTCTCACTCTCTCAGGTGTTTGATGAAATAGGAGTAAGGAATACGAAGGCCTGGAGTTTAATGATCATGGGGTTGGCAATTCATGGGCTTGTGAAGGAAGCTCTGGAGCTCTTCTCAAGGATGTTGCAGATGAAGGTGAAACTTAACCATGTTGTGCTCATAGTGGGTTAGTGAGTAACTATTAGTTATTATTTACTAGACTAGTTTAGCTATTTCTTTCCATGTCCATATCTCCATTAATCAATAAAGTCTAAAATTTCAATTTAGTGTTAAAGTTTTCCTGCTTGCTTAGAACGTTATACATTTCATAACTGTTAGTTCTCTTCGTTCCAAAATGTAAACAGGCTTTTGCATGTCCTTAGTTTTCCTACTCTTCTTTTATTTCTAAATGTTAATGAATTGTCTATGTATGCCTTTTTATATAATTTGATCTCAATGTTTCTGAGTCTGCTAATTGGCTTTCATGGTCCAAGCTAATCCGCAGATCCCACATCTCATTCTTTAAGAATTAAGCAAACAAAATCCTCTGCTCTTAAGAATAATTCAAGAGCATCACACTGAGTTTCTTTAGTTGATAATTTAACCTGTAGAAGGAGTTGAAGGGGATCTCTTTGATCAACCTGAGCAGGAGATGTCGCCTGAAATCATGTGGTAACTACAAAGTAGGAAGCTATTGCGTGACTTGAAACAATGGGGTTTGATAAAGCACGGATCATCAAGGCATTCCTAGCTTGTGACAGGAATGAAGAGTTGGCAGCGAACTATTTATTGGAACATGCGGGAGATGAAGATTAAATGGTATCTCTTAAATCCTTATTAATAGATCATTTGTGATTGTAAAGCCTTTTTACTTAGCTCCACTAGCTGTACAACTTGTTCATGGCCTCTTACCCTTAGAATATTCTTACATTTACAACCATTTAATTTCCAACTCTTTCTGGTCTGTTTTGGTTATGTTTTAGAAATCCCATTTTTGGTGATAATTTCTACATGGAGGTTATAGCATCGGCTTGGCATGTTTTCTCTGTTCTTTGGTATAAACTTGTTCCATGGATCATCATTCTAGTTCTCTTTTAACTGTCTTCATTTCAATAACCTAATCATCCATGTGTTAATTTATCTTTCATGATTTCCATGTATCACTATTCTTTAATTTTAAATTTGTTTAAGAGATTTGAGAGCTTGTGCTATTATTTTATCTGGTAAGGGGAGTTGTTTGTGAGCCTTTTTGTTTAGTTTGGTTATATCAAATTTTGTTCCCCCCAAATCTCTCTTTATTTATCTGTTCGCAACTGTTAAGAGACGATTATTGATTAAGCCTACCTTCTCTGTTAAGATTTATTATTTCTGCCATCTTTCTTTGGAAAGAACTGTTTAAGCCTAGATCGACCCATTTAGTTCAAGTTTTCAACCCAAATTTCATTCTCTGCAATTCAGACCAGACCCATAATCGCCTCTTTTGTTTTCAACCCAGATCCAGTCCAGACCCGTTAATATCTGGTTATGTATTTGGGCCGTTTCTCGACCATCTGATCTCCAATTCGGCCTTTTCTAGAGGCGTCAGAATCGTGAAGACGAGAGCTACATAGTCACGATCAGTTCAGGGCATAGAGCTACACGAAATCTTCAGTAAATCTATAGAAACCCAAAGTGAGTGTTCTTTATTTATTTATTGAGATTTCAATATTATTTCATGTGAGTGTTTTATCCTGTCTATTTCAATAAATATTATTTTGCATTTAAATAATTGTTCAAACTCAATTATATTTCATGCATGTTAGTTACCAATCCACGTCTACATGTATTAAATACAAAATAAATTATCTTGTGAATGTTTTTATCTCTTTTAATAAATCTTGCATAATATTCTTGGTCCTGAACATCATGATACCAATTAAGTATCTTCACTGATTATATATGATACCTACCTGATAAACATATTGTTCATGATACTGAAAGTTATTGTGAAAGTATCGTTGACTGTAACACTATACAGTCCTATTGTTCATTGTATACACGGTTACTATTACCGTTCACTGTTATTGATATTGTTCATCGTGTATACGATTATTATTGACTGTTATACTGCAACGTTACTGTCACCGCATCGTTCCAGCATTATAAGTAACATGGATATTGATTGTCTTAACTGAAATACATAATAATGTAAATGGAAAACTTACACTGAGATTGGAAAATTGATGAAGGAGACAGCGTTTGTATTTTGGTGGACCTAGGATACAGGTTGCGCAGCCGACTTACGGTCCCACTGCAGGGCTCCGAAGGATGACTGACATCCCATCTGTTATTGTTCCACAGTGTTACTGTGAGTTATTGTTTCACAGTGATACTGTGAGTACTGTTACTGTTACTGACTACCTGGCGGTAGGGCCTGGTTCAGTGTCAGGCATCTGTGCCGTGGTCCCGGGTATGTAAAGGACGTACTTAAAGCATGGACAATGTCTCCAACTATCAGTTTCAATAACTTAGAACCCTGGTGACACGTGTAGTAGGCGTAGTATGGGATGCGTCTATTACAGGTGACAATTGGTATTCACTGACATAATAAATGATAATGAACTGTTAATGCATTGTGACTGACCGTAACTACCCAACTGTATGTATATATAACTATGTTAGACATATGATTGTACACATGACCAGATTTGTATACCAGACTAGTGAAATATGCTAGGTTACACATTTTGACATTAGTTATTTCCTTTTATCATGACACCAGTTACATATCGTTCATATCTTTATTCTTGGCATGGATTATCCTGTTATCCTTCATTTCAGTTATCATGTTTTCATATGTTCATGTTATTGTTATGCACGAGCACCTTTCTCTTTACACACACACCCACTAGGTCGCTTCTGACGACCCTGGATTCGCACACCCAGGATTTTGGACGTCTTCTTATATTGTTCAGGTGTTCATTAAGCTCGTACGCTTCGCGAGGAGCTGGACTCTCTCCCCTTTGATTCTGGTATTCTTTCCTTTCTTTATTTCTGCTGTTATTTTTTGATTCCTGTATATCACACTTAGCTTCTATTCCATTCCTTATTTCATTTGGGATCATGTGTAGTCATTACATATATTATTGCAGTGATCGTTAATATTATGGTTTAGATTTATAGCTTGTTCAGGTTACTTTAGGCTTAGCGTATGTGCGTGGGTATTTTTGCTCGCGTATATATGTCGCCGACCTTCGTCGCAACTCTGTTTCATCGTATTTTGGGAAGCGGGGCGTGACACTTTCAAATCTATATCTTTCGTTCAAATAAAACTGTGTTAATACACCATTTGTACTTAATTAGATAACAATCTTTGTGGATTCGATACTCTACTCTATAACTTTATTACTTGTAAATGACTTGTGCACTTGATATTCGACTCACATCAACCATCTCTAAACCGATGGGTGCCCAGGTTAAATGCACCCTTGCAATCCCCAGTTGCTAGCTGCTAAGTTAATTTGACTACCTCTGACAACGAATTGAAAATTTAGTATGTCCTAGTCTATCATATCGAGTTTATTACCTCTGAATAGACGGGTCTCTAAAGTCGAGTACAACTTTTCGTTTACTGTTATAGTCAGTTTCGTCACCTCTAAACAGTAAACACTCTGAGTTTGATAATATCTAATTGGCTATGTTCAGTTCGTCACCTCTGAACCGATGAATACCCAATCTCACCCTTCTTTGTCGTTATGTCAAGTTCGTCACCTCTGAATGACAATTTCGTATTTGGTGATTCCTAATCAGTTATGTCCCGTTCGCCACTTCAGAACTGACAGATGTCCAGATCTAATTTTTTCCAATAAAGACTCTTTTTTAACTGTTATGTCCAGTCTGTCACCTCTGAACAGTGAACCTTTGGTTATAGTGATTCCTAACAAATTTCTAATTCTACCCTCTTTTAATCCCTAGTGGATTCTTATATTTGATTTATTTTATCATGTTCTTAACCTCTAAATAATTTCAGTAACAATTGTAATTCTCTAAAAAGTGCGTAACAGTGAAGCTAGTAGTTTAGCTTCACTTTACAAGCAAAGTTAGCCAAGAAGGGTTCCAGTAGCGAGGCTATTCATCCATGAGGTGAAGCTAGAATATAACTAGCTTCGCCTACCATAGTCTCGCCATAAAGGCGAAGCTAAACCCATATTTTTTTGGCCTTTTCTTTAATAATCAAATCAACACGCTTCAAACAGTTTTGAACACGCAAAGCAATTCAAAGTATTTCCCTATTGCAGATTTATGAAAACTTTGAAGGAGTTTTGTTAACACTTTGAAAAGATAAACTCCCAGACAGCATTTTGACCGATCCGAACGGTGTCTAAATTTGTTGACATTTATAAAAGACAAGTTGCGAATAAGCTGACGACCAGTTTCTACCCATCCTTGAAAGACAAATAACGACTCGAACCTTGCTGATTCAGTGAAGCAAACATTAAGCTAAGTATTGCCTTTAAAGAGGCCTAAGCAGGCCTATGAGGCTAAGTCAGTTCAACACCTAGTCTCACAAGAACCCAAAGGGATAACTTCACTTGAAGCTTTACAGCCTCATTAAAGGGCTGAGTTTCTATCTTCGCACGAAGTTCTTCAGAGCTTCTCAAAGAGCTAACTTGTAGCTTCACCTGAAGCTAATTCTATCTTCGCATGAAGCTAATTCCAGCTTCCCCTGAAGCTTTGTGCTAGCTTCATGTGAAGCTAAGTCTAGCTTCGTGCGAAGCTAAGTCTAGCTTCATGTGAAGTTAATTAATAGCTCCATTTGAAGCTTTACTCAGTAATTAACCAATATTAGTGGGTTAACCCCACTACTTTAGTAGGGTTAATGCCCCTTTAAGTGGGCGGTTACACCCACCCACTTCTTCGTCCCACATTAAATGGAGACAGCCTGGAAAAACGGCAATTGAATAGGATTGCACGGACATGTCTAGCTTCACGCGAGGCCTATATTTAGCTTCGCATGAATCTTTGTAGTCTCGCGGATGCTCACAATAGCCTCAGGTGCGAGGCTAGTAAACTGTTTCAGTCTTGCTGAAATCTAGGGGCAATTACGTCCCTGAGAGATTATAAATAACTCATTCTCAAAATGAGCTCGACAGCATTTTGGTTGCACTTTAGAAAGAATTTTGATAAAAGAAAATTCTAGAGTTTTGACAAATCAAGAAATCATTATCTAACTTTCAAGCTTTCAGAGACCTAGTGATCTAATCTCAGGGCACTAATTTCCTACAATCTTTCACTCTCAAGGAATTTTTAGATCCAGCGAGAAGGAAATCCCAAAGACTTGATCGCTCGCTTCATCAACGGAGCAAATTGGTCGCGCGCTGCCATCGACACACTTTCTTAGAAATCTCAGTAGAAGATTTTTGTATATTTTTTATATAATTACTTGTAATTTCTACAATAATTTTGTAAGTTTTCTCATACTTCAAATCTATGAAAAATAGTGAGTCCCATATTTCTCAATAGTTTATTTAAAAGTGATATGGGAGATGAAGGAACAAAACAATCAGCAGGACGAAATTAACTTTACCTATCGACAACACCCTTCTGGCCTGCAGAAAGGAAAAAGTTTATCAGTTTAACTTCACATGTCAATAGCACCCTTATGGCCTGTCGACAAGCTTTTAAAGAAAGTCGAGTTTTGTCAGTTTTTTGCTTCACTGTCAACAACACCCTTCAGCTATCGATAGCCTAAAGCATATATCAGTGTATCTGAATCAGGTTAGGATTTGGTTTAGTTTATTTTTTGTTTCCTTATTTTTAAACTATCTTTCTTTATTTTGAATCTAGTTTCATAAATAGTATAGGACTTATTTTGAGCACATTAAAGGTCCTTGAATCTATTGTATTTATATTCAACAATTATTCAACTTTTAATCAATATATTTTGAGTTTTTCATCATATTTGCTCGTGGTTTTGAGTTGTTCTCTTTGGCTCATGGATTCAGGTTGTCCTTGCTCGTGGATTCGAGTATCTACTCCTACTTGAAGGCTTCTTCAGGATTCGTCAGCTTTAGAACGAGATCTACCCTGCATCGTTTATCTTCTTTGCTTCCTAGCCTGCGTCAAGTGGTATCAGAGCTTCGACAAACGCTTCGACGATGGCCAGGAATGACGATGAGCAACAAACATGTCCACAAGGATGGATACTTTTGAAAGGAGGCTCGGTACTCTTGAATCAACCATGAACGTTGTGTTTCAGGAGCTCAAGAAGATCTCCCTCAAGCTTGATGATCAAAAGCTAGTTGATGGTACGTACCGAAGCGGGTTGGATCGTATAGCAAACAACTCTCCACCACCACCGTCATAAAGTCATCCTCATCCACCACCTCCACTTATCTTAAACAATCATCACCCACAATCCCCACCACTAAGCAACCACCTCCAATTCAACACCCGGCTACTATCACCTCATAATAACCACCCTCATATCAACTATATCCAAATCAACCACCCCCAAATCACCCATATCAATACCCTACACCACCAAACTACCCTCTACGATATCCCCAAATGGATGACTTCTCCGACAAGGAGTTCGACAACCTCACTTCTCAGTATAACTTTGGAGATAATTGCCTAGCCTATGGAAGTCATGGGAGATTGCTAATCTTAATCAAAATAGGAGAGACAGTTTTCTGACCTTAGTAGGGAGGCTAGAATCCCTTACTCTAATCATGGTACGAAATGAGGATACCTAAATTCTCAAGAGTACAAGAGGAAGGTTGACATCTGCTCTTTCAGCAGAAATCTTGACAAAGAATCCTTTTTGAATTGGATCTATGAGGTGGATAAATTCCCTTATATGGCTTATGTTCCCATGAAGAAACAACTAAAAATTTGTGGCGTACAAACTCAAGGGAGGAGCAGCCACACGGTGGGATTAATTGCAAGTCTCATTAAGGCGATAAAGAAAGCAACATGTGATGACATGGAGGTGCATGAAGCAACTTCTATAAGATAGATTTCTTTCACCAGATTATCAACAGATCCTCTACAGTCAATTTGATCAATGCAGGCAAGGCACGAGGACTGTGACAGCATACACGGAGGAGTTCTATCGCTTCGCGTCGCGGTGTGATTTGTCACTGACGGAGAGCAGCATAATATAAAGTACATCCACGAGTTAAAATACCCTATCTAGGAGCGTGTGGACCTCCAAGACTTATACTCCATCGACGAAGTTAAAAATAAGGCCATGAAGGTTGAGACGTTGCAGAACAAGGCATTACCCTTCAAGAATGCAACAGAAAGGACATCAGGTGGCACACAAAATCAGCAAGGTTACACATTGAGTGAATGACCTCTAGCCTGTAAAGCAATTGACGCCTCTCCAGTGAACCTGGCGACAGTAGCCGCCCCTACTACAAAAGACAAGCGCAAATTCATATGACAAGCCCAGGGTTGGCAAGTGTTACAGGTGTGGCAAACCTGGATACATGTCCAATGAGTGCCCGAAGAGGAGGCTCGTCAACATGGAAGACTACGAGGATGAAGATGAAGTGTTTATTGAGATTAAGCCAGAAGACTCTGACTTCGTCAAAGAAGAAGAAGTAGTGATGTGCGTGGTCTAGTCATTGCTATGCACCAAAAGAACCCGACACTACACAAGGGCATCAGATTTTCTGCTCAAGTGTTCGATAAAGAACAAGGTGTGCAATCTCATCATCGACAGTTGTGAAAACATTATCTTTACCTCATTGGTAGACTATTTGAAGTTAGAGATGAAGTTACACCCTTTTAAATACACTATTGGGTGGATAAAGAAGGGCCCCTACATAAAGGTAACGAGTCTTTGCCATGTCCCTATTTCCATGGGACAATTTTACTAAGATTTAGTTACTAGTGATGTTATTGATTTGGATGCATATCACTTACTATTGGGATGTCCATTGCAACATGATGTCGATGCTACCCATCGAGACAAGAAGAACATCTATATGTTCACTTAGGAGGGCAAGAGAACTGCCATGAAGCCTATTCCACAAACATTGAAGCCAACTAAAGAAGAAAAGTCAAAGTTCATATCATATGCAACCGAGGCGAATTCTTGGCGGAGTCCAAAGCGACACAACAACGATTTGCTTTGGTAGTCAAAGAAGAAATCGGCCCAAGAATTAAAGTTCCTAAGAAGATGAAGCTGATGCTAGAAGAATTTCAAAGAATAATTCATGATAAGCTCCCAGACGAACTGTCACCCACGAGGGATATCTAGCACCACATTGATTTGATCCCCAGAGCAAGTCTGCCCAACCTCTTACACTATCAGATGAATTCAAAGGAGATTGAAATTCTAAGAGAGAAAGTCAAAGAGCTGATTCAGAAGGGGCGCATTAGAGAGAGCATGAATCCATGCATGGCACTAGCTCTTTTAACACCAAAGAAGGATGAAAGTTGGCATATGTGCGTGGACAGCTGAGCCACCAATAAGATCATTATCCAATATTGATTTTTGATACTATGCCTTGATGATATGTTGGATTGAGTAGGATGGTCGTGCATGTTTTGAAAATTGATCTGAGAAGCAGCTACCACCAAATTCGCTTTTGGTCAGGAGATGAATGGAAGACGGTGTTCAAAACTCCAGAAAGACTGTACGAGAAGATGGTCATATACTTTGAACTATCCAATGCACTAAGAACTTTCATGAGATTGATGAATCAAGTGTGTAAACTTTTCTTGAGAAAATTTGTGGTTGTCTACTTTGACGACATCCTAATCTATAGTTCAAGCAAAGTCGAGCATCTCCAACATCTACAGGACAGTACTGCATACCAATGTGTTATACATCAACCTGAAGAACTGTGGCTTCATGACTACAAGCTTGATATTCTTGGGTTCTATGTTTAGTTCACAAGGAATCCTTGTAGATGAGGAGAGAGTAAGGGTAATTCGAGATTGGCCCACACCCAAGGGTGCTACCGAGGTAAGAAGCTTTCATGACCTAGCTACTTTCTATCGACATTTCATTTGCAATTTCAGTAGCTTGGTAGCAGCCATGATAGACTATTTGAAGAAGAAGTGTGTTTTCGTCTGGACAGATGAAACTGGAAGGACTTTTGAACTTATCAAGGAGAAGCGTTCTAATGCCTCTATCTTAACCTTTTCAATCTTCGATAAGGTGTTCAAGCTAAAGTGTGATGCTTGCAGAGTGGGCATTGGACTAGTACTTTCATAAGAAAAGAGACGTGTTGTCTTTCTTAGTAAAAAATTAAACGAGGCAGGACAAAAGTGGTCTACATTTGAACAGGAGTTATATGCAGTGTACCGTTCATTGAAGTCATGGGAGAGGTATCTTATAGATAGTGACTTCGTGTTGTATTCAGATTATCAATCACTCCAACACTTTAAGAACTAAAAGCATAAATAAGATGCATGCAAGATGGGCATCCTACTTTGAGCAACTCAATTTTGTGATCTGTCACAACACTAGAGTAGATAACAAAGTTTCTGATGCATTGAGTCAAAGAGTTTCATTGTTGGTCTCATTACAAAGCAAAATTATTGGGTTCAAATGTTTGAAGGAGCTTGTTTGGACAAATATATTACATAAATATTATTACATTTCTACATATATTCTGTAATGAATATTGCAAATAACTTGTCTTAATGTCCTAATTTATACAGGGTATGATAGGGAGAAAATAATCATGAAATTTATCCAATTAAATTCAAAAGTTCAAAAGAAAGAAGATCGGGTCAAATCCAAAGGTTTTTGAAGCTATTTTATCTGAAATCTGGATATATCAGTTAAGATAATATCATCTAAATTCAAAGAAAAAAATAGATTGTCTAAAGACCCTATCTGTTTCACTGAAGATAAATGAATATCTTATCAATTTTAGAAGACAAACTGAAAATCCAAGTGGATAAATGGATAGAGAGAAGATCAATGGATGAGATGAAGCAATTTAAATTCGGATTCAGGCTGGATACAGTTTAGCATTTTAATGATAACTTTCGCTACTGAGAATAAATATAATGATTTAAAATGCTACAGAAAGAAGACTTAAAGGGCTACAATTCTTCTGCTGATTACTCATTCTAATTCTATCATTTGATAAGTGATATTCAGTAATCAACACGCCAACAAGCTGCAGATCAGAATTGAATTTCTGGATAAATCAAATCAAGTTTGGAGATAAGGGAGAATTCAAATTCAAAATATACAGCTCTTCCTATCTTCATACGCGTTCTATCCCTCTGATTTTCTCCTATAAATACCCTCATACCTCGAAGACAGAAAGGGCAGAGAGAGCTTTAGTTTAGGTTTTTCTTTTCTTCAATGTAATTTTATTTTTTATTTTATTTTTAGGTTAGAGAGAGTTACATAATCAAAAGAGAGGAAGAGTTATTGTAGAGTGACACTATTGTAATCTTTTCTTAAGAACCTTAGATTGAATATGACAATCAATGGAGGTTTCTCACTTTTCTCGTTGTGCTCAATCTCGCCGAAGTCTTACTTTCCTTTATTCTTTTCTACTACTTTGCTTTACTCCATGCTAAGGTAAATTTCATTATGATTTAATAGTAAAGGTAAAGATTCTTCTTTTATTTCTTTTTATTTCTGATTTTTGACACTTTTCATTATCTCTTTTTGTTTCCTTTTCTTTTATAACTAAAATATAACAATACCACCATCTCTTCGTCTACCATATCTTTCTTAACTTAACATAATAATTTTATGTTATTTTTATAAAACTGAGAAGATAAATATTAATTAGCTTTTATAAATTAAAATAATAAACTTACATAACGCTTCCATCGCTGTCCCTCCCTGTGGATCACGATCCGTTAGCCCTAGGCTACACGGTAGAATTGAGGACCTTGCACTGTTCTAAATTTCTGTATTTTTTTGTGCAGGTTTGGTTCGATCAAAATGTTGGCGCCGTTGTTGGGGAGGGACGGTAATTTTTTTTTAAATCTACTTTAATGAATTATCTCTTTTTCACTAATTACAGAAAACTAGGAGCTGCAGTGGACATATTGCTACTTTGTGCCCTACCCAAGAAGGCAGAGCATCAGAGCCCACAACTGTGGTGAACTACTAACTGTAATCTCTTGCAGGTTGCTTTTCAGATATTAGCTCTCTACAGTTATTAGTTTATCTGCTTAACTCACTCTGTACATATTTCTAATTAACAGTAACTTGTTTCTTTGTAAATGCTAAAAAACGTTTAGACTCTTGCATCTTAGGGCATCTGTCTATTTTGTTTCTTTACATTACTGTTGAAGAGTGCTGGAGCAAAGGTATGTGTGCATTGCATATAGTTTAGGAAACATATTTTGAGTGATTTATATTACTTGAATGTTACCTTTTGCTTTATACTTGTACACTGTACTAATAAGACTAAGGGCATATTCTTAAACAAGATAAGGTGGGGAAGTCATTACCCTTCCTTAGCCCAAAAACCATCCCTTACTCATTATCCCTTGAGTAGACGGTTGCCCTAGGAACATCTCGGACACAAATAGGGATTGACCTAAGGAGGAAGTTGTTAGAAGTTGACTCTTGCCAAATCGGTGTCTAAGATTGGGGATTGAGGGCCGAAACCCCGAAGGCTGGTGATTTGGCATAATTAGGCCCGTTGCTTAGGCACGGATACCTCCCACCAATCTTTCCCCTACCTGGCCGATTAACTTGTGGTGAGGTTCTGCAATATACCTCCTGTGGATAATCAACAGTTAGGAGTCGTCTAGGTCTAAGCTCTATCCTAACATAGGTTAGATTTTTCTTTATTTTCTGTTTGTTATTTGTTTGTTTTTGTTTGTTCTTGTGAAAATGGATTATAATTACAATTATTCTGATTATAACTCAAATTCATATTTCGCCCCAACCTCTTTCAATTCAGATATTACCAACCCGCATTACATAACTCTAACTAACCAAGTATGCCAAATTGGTCTTATCCGAATCAATATATGCCCCAACCCAGTACTATGAACAAGAATTTGGGGATTGAGGGCGAAACCCTGAAGGCTGGTGGTTTGGTATAATTAGGCACGTTGCTTAGGCATGGATATCTCCCACCAATCTTGCCCCTACCTAGACGATTAACTTGTGGTCAGGTTCTGCAATATACCTCCTGTGGATAATCAACAGTTAGGAGTCGTATAGGTCTAAGCTCTACCCTAACATAAGCTAGATTTTTTTTTATTTTCTTGTTGGTTATTTTTTTTTTTTTTTTGTTCTTGTGAAAATGAATTATAATTACAATTATTCTGATTATAACTCAAATCCATATTTCACCCCAACCTCTTTCAATTCGGATATTACCAACCCGGCATTACATAACTCTAACCAACCAAGTATGCCAGATTGGTCTTATCTGAATCAATATATGCCCCAATCCCAGTACTATGAATAAGAATGGGACAATCATCACTACTCTTCACCAAGTTGGTGGGGATACAACTTCCTGAGTCTTACTATCAGCAACCTTGCCAACAAACAGCTTCATATAATCCATACCAAGACCAACCTATAGAAGAGAAATCTTCTTTAGAAAAGACATTGAAGCCTTTCTTGAGTCCATACGACAAATAAAAATCATAGCAGACTCAATTCTCTCAAATAATTTCCAAATCCAAGATCCTTACTCTAATTTCCAAGCCAACCACAATAAAAAGAACCTGTTGACTTAGAATCATGATTCAGTCCCAAAATGATTGTATTCAATCCCAAACAGATTGTCTCAAATCTTTTAACAGGCTAGAAGCAAAAGTGATTCATTTGGTCCACACAATTAATGATAGGAATGAGAAAACTCTACCTAACATATTTTCGACCACTCCTGATTCTCCTAACCATATTGACGAAGAATTATGGTATCTTAGAGATTTTAACCAAGATTCAATTTCACCATAAAACTTTGAACTTGACCAATATCAACCCATTGTCAAATTGGCAAGTTTTCATTTCAATGAGATTGAACTTGAAGATGAATGCAATACTGATTCCCAATGTTGTGATTCAATTCCACTTTTTGAATCTATACTGACTCCGATTTTCTTACCCGATTTGGACCCAATTCCGAAGCCAACACTGATTCCTATCCTCATAGAGCTTGAACATAAACCAACTATATTGGATAGTCACATTCCATTGTTGGAAAATGAATGTGAACTTGAATTCTATGATTTGGACCTAATCCATGAACCAACTCCGACTCTCGAACCTAAACTTGATTTGAGTTTTATACCCGAGCCAGTATCAGTTCCTATTCCTTTCATTGTTGAGCCCAAATCATCCATTCCACAAAACCACATTCCACTGTTGGACCAGGGTATAGATCAATTGACTCCGTGATGATATGCCAAGATTGGTCATATAACCAGAAAATTTCATACTAGGATCTTACATGATCCTATTCATATTGGGGAGTATAAAAATACTAATAAGAAAGAGAAAATAAAAGGTGGGTTTCATGAAAATTCACAATATCTAAATTGGGTAGAAACGCTTGGCCCAATGAGACCACCACCAGAACCACCACCTTGAGATGACAATTTTTCTTCCCTTTCTCCTTTTTCATGTATTATTGCATTTCATTCATACATTGAGGACAATGCATGAGTTAAGTGTGGGAGGGTTTACTAACATGCTAACTTCACTAATTTAAAAAAAAAATTCTTTCTTTTAAATTTTTTGAAATGAAAAATAATTCTTTGACTTATTTTTGTTAAAAATTAAGTTAATTTTAAGGAATAAGAGGATCATAATTAGGATTTCTTATACTTGGTCAAAATAAAATTATTTGTTTGATTTTGAGGTTAGAAAGAAAAATTAGAAAAGTAATTTAGTCTTGATTTTTACCTTGATGAAATATGCATACTTTATACACTTACACACTTAGGGTTCTAAAACAAAGATTCTTATGCCTTATATAAAAATATATATACATATATCAAAAAAAATCTCTGATTAAGCTTGGCATTTGTGCCTCATAAAGCATAAGTATTCACGCCTAAAAGTGGT
Organism: Agave tequilana; assembly: GCA_038442645.1. Lineage (NCBI taxonomy): Eukaryota > Viridiplantae > Streptophyta > Magnoliopsida > Asparagales > Asparagaceae > Agave > Agave tequilana. Next base: position 163,764 of record JAVJIF010030067.1, on the reverse strand, counting down.
TCATATAAATAAAAATCCTTAATTTTGTGGCCTTATTTGCTCTAGTCCTAAGTCCTTGGGAATTTTCTCACCCGGTGCCCTAAAATCGTCTGGCTTGGGAGTCAACGACTAAGGCTTGTTACATGGGCGAATTAGAAAGCCTAATAGAGTTAAGGGATATTACAGCCATAAATTAAAAAAAAAGAAAATAATATGGCATAAGAGTTAGAGTTGAAGAATCCTGAGCCAAATTTTCACGGTCACAAGATGCATTTGACTTAGGGTAAAATAATGACTAGATGAGAAATATAATTTTAAAAAACAAGTTTTTAAATAAAAACTAAGTTTAGAAATGACTAAGTTTTGATAATCATATGACTTATAGATTACTTGAATTTTACATTAATACTTCAAATATTTTTTTTTTCAAAATGCGTTTTCAAAAAAATACTAACAGTTCATTTCTTTTTCTTCATGGATTTTGCGGGTGCAATCCACTGAAAGCCCTCACGAGACAAAACTTGTCCTCTAAGAGTAATATAGAGGTTTAACGGCTTGTTGCACATGCTAAGTGCAACTGTGATTTTTATGAAAGTGAGTTAGGTTTGGTCAGTTCAGTTTTTCTTTTCTCTTTGTTTGCTCGAGGACGAGCAAAGATAAGTGTGCGGGTGTGTTTGGACACATATATTGCATACTACAATATTCTGTAATGAATATTGTAAATAACTTGTCTTAATGTCTAATTCATGCAGGGTATGATAGGGAGAAAATAATCATGAAATTTATCTAATTAAATTCAAAAGTTTAAAAGAAAGAGGATCGATTCAAATCTAAAGGTTCTAGAAGCTGTCTTATCTGAAATTTGGATATATCAGATAAGATAATATCATCTAAATTTAAGGAAAAAATGGATTGTTTAAAGATCCTATCTGTTTCGCTGAAGATAAATGAATATCTTATCAATTCTAGAAGACAAACTGAAAATCTAAGAGGATAAATGAATAGACAGAAGATCAACAGATGAGATGAAGCAATTTAAATTCGGATTCAGACTCGATAGAGTTTAGCATTTTAATGATAACTTTCGCTACCGAAACTCAAATCTAATGATTCAAAATGCTACACAAAGAAGACTTAAAGGGCTATAATTCTTTTGTTGATTACGCTTCTAATTCTATCATTTGATAAGTGAATTTAGCAATCAACACGCCAACAAGCTGCAGATCATAATTGAATTTCTGGATAAATCAAATCAAGTTTGAAGATAAGGGGAGAATTCAAATTTAAAAATATACAACTCTTCCTATCTTTATATGTGTTCTATCCCTTTAGTTTTTTCAATAAATACCCTCATACCTCGAAGGCAGAAGGGGCACCATCTCAGAGAGAGCTTTAGTTTAGGTTTTTCTTTTCTTCTTCAATGTAATTTTAATTTTTATTTTATTTTTAAGCTAAAGAGAGTTACATGATCAAAAGAGAAGAAGAGCTATTGTAGAGTGACACTATTGTAATTTTTTCTTCAAGAAGCTTATATTGAAGGTGACAATAAATGGAGGTTTCTCACTTTTCTCGTTGTGCTCAATCTCGCCGAAGCCTTACTTTCCATTATTCTTTTCTACTACTTTACTTTACTCCATGCTAAGGTAAATTTCATTATGGTTCAACAGTAGAGGTAAATATTATTCTTTTATTTCTTTTATTTCTGATTTTAAACACTATTCTTTATCTCTTTTTGTTTTCTTTTCTTTTATAACTAAAATATAACAATACCACCATCTTTTCGTCTACCATCTCTTTCTTAACTTAACATAACAATTTTATGTTCTTTTTATAAACTGAGAAGATAAATATTAATTAGTTTTTGTAAATTAAAAGAAGAAACTTACATAACGCTTCCATCGCTGTCCCTCTCTGTGGATCACGACCCGTTAGCCCTAGGCTACAAGGTACAATTGAGAACCTAGCACTGTTCTAAGTTTCTGTATTTTTTTGTGCAGGTTTGGCTCGATCAAAATTTTGGCGCCATTGCCGGGGAGGGACGGTAATTTTTTTTTGAATTTACTTTAACGAATTAATTCCTTTTCACTAATTACAGAAAACTAGGAGCTGCTGTGGACATATTTCTACTTTGTGCCTCTGTATAAGAAGGCAGAGCATCAGAGCCCATAACTATGATGAACTACTAACTGTAGTCTCTTGCAAGTTGCTTTTCAGATATTAGCTCTCTGCAGTTATTAGTTTATCTGCTTAATTCACTCTGTACATATTTCTAATCAACAGTAACTTATTTCTTTGTAAATGCTAAAAAACGTTTAGACTCTTGCATCTTAGGGCATCTGTCTATTTTGTTTCTTTACATTACTGTTGAAGAGTGCTGGAGCAAATATATGTTTGCATGCATATAGTTTAGGAAACAAATTTTGAGTGATTCATATTACTTGAATGTTACATTTTGCTTTATACTTGTACACTGCACTAAAAAGACTAAAGGCATATCCGTTGATTTCTGATTATTTGATGCGTTGTTAAATCATATTATTCAAATGCGATGGAGACACAAGCTACATCGTTTGGCTAGAATTTGCAACATCACCTTGCTCTGGCTGTCTACAATTTTTTTGACTGCTAGATTGCAGTTGTGGATTGAAGCTGAGGGCTTACAAGATAGATAGCAAGATCTGGCTGTCTACATAATTGTCACCATCTTGGCTCATAGAAGTTGCCACACTCCTGCGCGACTCAATTTACTCGAGACAAATTTTCCCTAACAAGACCAAAACACAATTAGAGTTAAAAATTCAAGGGTCAGAGAGTATTATTGGCAAGCAAAAAACAAATGAGAGGATAAAGGGCCGTGTGGTTTAGGTATTTGGCCCGTGAAGGGCAAAACATTATAAAGGTTACACCTCAATTGGTGCTATAAATACCAATGCCACCACAAGTAGAAATCCACAACAAACTCAATACTCATTCAGTTCTTCAGAGGTACAAGTAAGAAGCAAGATTAAGATGGGTAAATCTTCTCAATTTGCAATTGCCATCGTCCTCATGCTTGCATTTCAACCATAAATCTCGCAGTCTCGCATCGCTTTATGTTTGGAGCCTGCCATGCCAGCGGATATTTACGAGGTAAGACCGGCCACTGCAACACAGAGAACGATTCGGACTGCTGCGAAGCAGGCAAGATGTACCCACAGTACCGCTGCTCCCCGCCCATTACGGGGGACACACGTGCAACTATGACCATCAACAGCTTTGCCCAGGGTGGTGATGGAGGTGGCCCATCCGAGTGCGATAACCAGTACCACAGCGATAGCGAGTTGGTGGTTGCATTGTCTACTGGTTGGTACAATGGAGGAAGCCGGTGCCTGAACTATATCAGGATCAATGCCAATGGCAAGTCTGTGCTCGCCAAAGTGGTCGACGAATGTGATTCCGTGAACGGTTGCGATGCTGATCATGACTTTCAGCCTCCTTGCCCCAACAATATCGTGGATGCTTCTCCGGCAGTGTGGAAGGCATTGGACATCCCCAAGTCACAGGTTGGGGACTACGACATCACTTGGGCTGATGCATGAGCAATTAAGCTATAATGGCGAAACAGAAATATTTGAGCTTTGTAGTGTAATATGTTGCAGTTCGAACAGCAAAATTGGGCTTATGAAAAGAGTTTGAAATTTGATGTAAGCAGAAGCAAGAATATTTGAATGAAGTTAATTTATCTACATCAAAGGTATATAGTTCCCATCTAAATTCATCCCTATCTGAAGAAAAATAGAAAAAATGCTCTCAACAATAACATCGTTCCAAAATAATGCTGAACAATAAAAGAACTCGCATTGGCAAAATTATAAGTCATCAACAAAGTCTGCCACAATCATTTCTAAATTGTGGCCATTTAGTTTACTAGTACTCCTGACAGTATCATATTTCAAAAACTGCAGAACTGCAAACACTAATCGTACACCAAATGAAATCGAGCAAAGCAACTGATGTGTAAATGCATTTGCAGCAAAAAAAAATTGTTACTCGTCCATCTGTGCATTCTCCGCTTGCGATTGAGAAACTGTGACTCTGATCTTTGGGAGAGTGAGCGACTGGTCTTCTTTGAGCGCAATTGGTGCCTTGACCAGGTGAATGCTCTGCTCCAATTCTTTGCGGCTTCTGTTTGCTCTTTCTGCTTCTTCCCCTTCATCCTGTGGTCATTCCCCAAAATAATAAATTAAAGTGAAAAAGGGAGTTCAAGTTTACATGAAAGCAGGAAAGTTTGAGCACGTAGATCTGTTTGACAGAAAGAAACAGTGGCATTGAAGTGGGAGCAGTGGACGAAACAAACCTCATTTCGTGGTGCTTTGCCTCTCTACGTACTCTAACCTTGTCAATCTTCTTTATGGCCTTGAGCGTGTTCTCAGCAAGATTTCTATCATATCTCTCTGGCCTATTTCTCTTCCTCTCAAACTCAAAGGTTGAGCCCTTAAGGAGGATATACAAACATAATCATGTCTTTGCATTCAAAAATTCATACGTATAGTTTAACGTGTCTAACTTCTTATATTGAATATATTTAAACTTATCATAATTTTATAGAGGTTAATAGTTTGATGGTTGTAGGCTGTCTAAAAATCTTTAAGAGACAAGTCCTCAAGACGCGGACCTCATTCCATCGCGAAGGTCACATTTCAACGTCCTCAAGATGCGGATCTCACTCTAATGTGAAGGTTGCAAACGCGAACCTTGCGTCTATTGGCAAACACGAACTTCAAAACATGGGTGTGAGCAACTCTGCATGTCACCTCAAACGCGGGTCTGAGCAACTCTGCGTCTCATGCGGGTCTGAGTAACTCCGCGTCTCACATCTCACGCGAGTCTGAGCAACTACGTGTTCTGACTGAGACTCAGACTTTGAGTGTCACGTCTGTAACAACAACGCGAGGTCCGTATCCACCGTGAGACCTGCATTTCTGTAATAACTGACCCCAATTACTAGGTCAATTAACTCCCCATATAATGAGAGAGTTAATCCCCATTATGGAGGAAATCTAGGGGACAATTATACCCCTAAGACCCCTTATAAATAGCCTCAAGAGCTATAAGGGAGAAAAGAAGAGAGGAGAGGGGACTTTTTCTGAGATTCAGAGTTGAGAATTCTCGAGGTAAAAGCTTCTTGCTTGTCAACCACAGAGGTTCAGAGAGAGAAAAGGAGAAATCAGTGGACTCTAAACACTTAGTGTGTTAAAAACAAAACTCTTTTCTGATTATTTTTTGAGAGCACTCCAGAGAGAAGCTTGTCATTCAGCCGGTCAACAAAGAATAAAAATCACTCTCCATCACCACATAAGAACCCAACTCTAAACAAAAGGGAGAACTAGATATTCTCTTTTGTAATCGGAATTATTCCATTGTAATCTTTTGTCCACTCAAAGAAATTTTACTTTGCATTATTTTTCCTACCAAACAAAAGATGGCGACTCGGCTGGGGATTTCATTCCCTACTGATGAGAACGTCGTGGCGCAAGCTGATGTCTAGCTCCTTGGGAAGACGGTGGAATCCCTCATCATTGATTCGACTAAGAGAAGTTCGAGGAAATCTTTTCCTCAGGCTCTACTAGCCCCAAGACAATGCGGCAGTACCGCAAAGTCTCTTCTGAGACTCACTCTCGAATCTATTTGAAGATTTCTCCAAAAGTGGCCCACACTTCTGCTCACAGCGCAAGCGATGACACTTTTAACGAGATTCTGAAAACCTCTCGTGCAGCACACGCAGTCAGCGTCAACATCTCTCAGGAGACCCGCAGGGCTAATGCATCGATACACGATCAAAGCGATGGTAAAGATTAATTCCACCATCTCTCTCCTCTCCAAACTTTGCAATTTCTGGTTGTCGAAGGTTCCCAACAACTCTTCCAACTCAACCGGAATGTTGAACGTTGACGAAGGCATCATGCTTGTCGACAATAGATCAAAAATTCTGCAGATGTAATCTGTTCTGCAGATTCAGAATGCGAGGTTCATACCGACGTTTTTTCAAGCAATGCGAGGGCCACATTTATGCTCCAAAACGCGAGTCCCACATTCCTCAACCACGCGTCTCAGTGTCTAAATGCGAGACCCATATTCTGCCTGCTCCAAAATGCGGGACCCGCATTCTGCCTGCTCCAAAATGTGAGACCCGCGTTCTGTCTATACCAGAATGTGACTTTCGCATTTCTAATTCTAAATGCGAGACCCGCGTTCTGAGGCAAATCCAACAAACGCTGGAGGTCCAAGTTTCAACACCACGTGAGGTCCGCGTTTCAATAAGAAATGTGAGACCCAGTTCAGAATGGCATGTCTTTAAGAAATAAAGAGACAACAAGCCCTCACCGTTATGAGTTTGAGGCTAGTTCCTCAGATGTCCCCGCTACGGACCCAAAATACTACCTGATAAGGAAGAGGAGTGTCCACCAAATCACTCTTCAATGTTACTACAAGCGGTTCATCTTAGAAGTACTTTCTGATTGCCTTTGCGGCTTTCAGATAACCAAGCCCTCAGTTTTTAGCCGATTATCAGCGGCCTCAAGTTCGTCCAAGAGATGATGATCCCGGAAGAAGAAGTCGTTCTCCAACATCGAATACTCAAAAGTGACTGCAAAAATGGTAGGGCCAAATCCCGCACCAAGCAAGTCCAAAGGGAGGCAACTGAGTCAGTTCAAAGGAGTCGGACATTGACCGGTCCCCAGATTTGAAGGATATTCATGTCCAACTGAAGGGGTCTTCTGACACACTCAGACCCGTACGAGAACAATTGCCCCAGTTGACTACAGCCTATTGGCCAGAAAAATTGAGGTGAACGATGAGCACTCTGCAATCGTTGAATCCAAGTCTTCGAATTCTAGTTTGGAGACAATAACCTCTGCTTACATGGAAGGCACTCCCAGGGAAGTGGCCAGGAAATTTGAAGAGTAGGTCCGAGTCTAAAGGAAATAACTCGATATGATTCTACTCAGTAAGAATTTATCTATACCCTTAAGTAGATGCTTTCACAACTGTTTAAGGAGGAAAAGAAATCAAAGGACAAAACTCTTTGTAAGAAGTCTAAGGGCAAAAGAAGGAAGGGGAGAGCTCATTCTCTGCAAACACTGAGAGTGAAGAGCATTCTAACATGAGCCTTTCAAATCTTCATCAGAAGAGGAGGATAACTCAAAAAATGAAAACATTCATTTCAAGAGGATGAGTAAATTGTATCAACGTCTCGAAGCCCTAATAAACTGAGGTGGTCTTCAAGATGTAGGGATAATCCAGCCCTACCCAGCAAAATGGGACACGACTCCCTACCCTCTTAAGTTCAAGGCACCGACCCTCTATACTTTTGATGGTAAAGGGTCACCGAACTAGCACAAATACTATTTTAAATCCTAAACTGGGAATGTAGTATCAAACGATGCCATCATTCTCGATTGTTCATTAGCACTCTTAAGGGGGTTGCCTTTGAATGGTTCATGAAACTTTCTGCCAACTCGATCAAGATATGGGCCGACATTGAGAAGTTATTTTTGGCTCATTCTTTAAAGACGATACAGAAATTTTAGTGCCAACTCTTCTTACAGTCAAGCAAAAAAAAGAAAAGTCTATCAAAACTTTTAACAAGAGATTTCAAAGTATAGCACTCTGCTGTCCCAGTGGCATGACCCAATCTACACTAGTTGAGACATGTCGCCAAAATCTGCAGACTGCCATCCTCGCTCAAATGGGAGTGGCAGAATGCCGCACTTGAAAGCAGTTGGTGTTACAAGGCAAACATGCAGAAGAAATTGTTGCCCAGGTCAAGACTGAAAAAAAGGACAGCAAACCAAGACTCGACAAACCAATACGGAGCACCTCAGAGTCATCTTCTCAACCAAGAAAAAGAGATACTCTGACAATGGAGGTCAAGTCACCTTTGAAGCCCCAGTCAGATAGAGGGGGTGGGACTCTCAGCCAAGCACATGCCAATAAATTATACTCCTTCAAGGATAAGCACGTGGCCTCTCTGTTCAAGTTACTCCAAAAGAGTAACAAACTCAAATTCTCGAAGGTCAGACATCCTGAAGAGACAAGAAGGACTGATGATCCTAGATACTGTTTATGTTGCAGGATGTTGGGACACCCTACTAAGAATTGCTACATCTCTAAGGATGTTCTTTAGGCTCTGATTGACGCAGAGGTAATTAAGCTCGTCCAAAGCAAAAGAAGGTGACTGCCAATATGACAACTATATCACCTATTCAATTTGGCCAGGATCTCCTGCTGGTGCCAACCGGAGCGGTTCCCATCCCGAAAGGTGAACTAAGAGTGATCAATACTGATCCTCGTAACCAGAAGGAGAAATGTCTTGTTCCTATTGCTACTCCTCGGGAGAGACAATGTGGGTCCATCCTGACATTGTCAAAGCAAATTGTGGACGACTGTCACAAATAAGAAGTCCAAAGGCAAGGCCAAAGCATTCTCAAGCAATATAGTGGGTATCTCTACCAGAGAAACTGAGGAGGATGTTGCTTCCCTCACCAGTTCAGGAGAAGAGGAGTCCGCCTTTGCTGCTGACACAGGTGCACCTCCCACATCGAAGGCTTGATTTGGTAAGTAGTACTTGAAATAGTATGGCGAGTTAATTGTAACCTCCCCCCAACCAGCTGAGGAGACAATCGAGCAGTGCACAAAATCATTCGCGAAAAAATAGAAAGAGCTTCGCTCTGAAAAATCAATCCAGAAAGGCGGTGTGGGACCATTAACTTCCTTCCGTTTTGACATCTTGGCTTAGCCAGCCAACATTCTTGCTCGAATCACCCTTTATGAACTCTTGAGACTTTCTTCTACAAGAGATGCCTTAAGAGAAGCATTACCAGATGCAAAGGCTTTCATGACCCAAATTCCTACTATATGTGAAAAGGAAGTCGACAACTATTACCACCACACCTCAAAGCAGTTTTCCTGCATCACCTTCACCCCAGAAGATATGCAGGTTAAAGAAAAACATGATAGACTCCTATATTACATAGGGTATATCGAGTCATCTGAAATGAGCCGTATTTAGGTTGATCTGAGATTCGCATTGAGCATTATGTCCCACAGCGTCATGCAACATTTGAGGATCCCTACTCACTGATTGAGCACCACTCAAACAACCATCTATAGCTTCAACGCCAATGGTACACGCCCGATAGGAAAAATCAAGCTCAGATATCAAATTGGGGACCTGATATCCGAGGTAACATGCTATGTCATTGACGCTGATACCTCGTACAACCTGCCGCTGGGATGACCTTGGATTCATCGCAACTCCATCATCCTATCCACTGTTCATTAAGTAATGAAATATGTTGATGAATAGGAAAAAGTGAGAACGTTGATTGTTAAAAGGCATTCATTCAATAAAGTTGAGAATTACTTCACTGATTCTTTCCTCTATTAAGATTTTCTTAAGACTGATAAGAAGCTGCACCCAAAAGAACCCGACTCTGGTAATGAAGCTGATAAGAGTGCCTATAGGAAATAAATCCCCTTTTAATGAGTATTGATTAGCTTAATTTCAATAACACCGATAATGTTGAAGGCGAGTGATTTATCAATGAAAATTTAGATTGGGCTTACTTTTCTGCGTTACTTCTAATTCTGTACCCGTCAAATATTAGTACTGATATAGATGGTGACCTTTATCAGCAATGGATGCTCTAACATCATTGCTGCACCAATAAATTCATCTCATATGGTACGCGAAAAGATCGACGACGCAGGCAAAACTTTCTTTGAAGTACCAGCCACGCGAAAGGGTCAAAAGCCGATTCTGTTTGGAAGAATCGAGTCTGTCACGTCACATGATGAAAATAGTGCTGTATGATTTTTACCAAAGGATCAGGCCTTAATTTCGACAAAGGAAAGCGAGCATTACTTGGTTCATTTGTACCAAAGGTAAAGACCCTGACCACTATCACCAGACCCAAAGAGGACTCGATTATGTATCTATGCCAGTCTCGTCAGATTCCAGATATGAAGAAGACATCTATCATGATAGCTCATCAGCAACATCGCCGTGGGACTCAGACGTCAGCGTCAGTGTTATCTTCAAATATCTCTCAGTGAACATTGTATCAGCCATCCATTTGAAGCTGACGGAGAAGATAGTTTTAAATCTAAAGAATTAATCCAGTCGAACTCTGATCCATGGATTAAATACTTAAATACACTCTAGAATGTGCGCTTTGAACAATGCGAACCACCCACTGAGGATAAAGTGACTTAAATAAATCTTGGAGATGAGGCTAACCCCAAGCCCACTTTCACAAGTGATAGCTTATCACTTTCAGAGAAAGAAGACTTAATACATCTCATACGAGAGTATACAGATATCTTCACTTGGAATTATGAGGACATGCGTGGGCTCGATCCCAGATTGCTATGCATTGCCTCAATATTAACCCGGACGCCAAGCCGGTTAAACAACAATAATGGTTCCGTTCTGAGATCATAAAAGCAATCTAATCAGATGTCAAGAAACTCATACACTCTGGTTTTTAGGGAAGTGCAACATCCTGATTGGATGGCCAATAGAGTTCCTGTTCCCAAAAAGAATGAAAAGATCCAGATTTACATCGACTACCATGATCTAAATGATGCTTGTCCTAAAGACAAATTTCCTCTCCCGATCACGGATAATATGATTGACAATATGTGTGATTTTAAGAGGATGTCTTTTATGGATGACTTCTCAGGGTATAATCAAATAAAGATGTACCCTGAAGATGAAAAGCACACATCTTTCAGGACTCCTTTGGAAGTATATGGTACATGGTAATGCCCTTTGGCTTGAAGAACACTAGTGCAACTTATCAACGCACCATGAATATGATCTTCTATGAGTATACATGCAAGACTGTAGAATGCTATGTCGATGATATCGCTGTGAAAAGCTGCAACAAAGGAAATTTTCTTGGAGATCTGAAAAGAATGTTCGACATCATGCGGGCTCACAAGTTGAAGATGAACCCAACCAAGTTCTTCCTGGGGGTAGCTAGTGGCAAATTCCTTGGATTTGTTGTTACATCCAAAGGAATTCACCTAGATCCAGAGAAAGTCCGCGCCATTCAAAAGATGGAACCTCTGAGAAATCTTAAGGAACTCAGAGGCTTACAGGGACGATCGACTTATATCCAAAGATTTATATTGAATCTTTCAAGATGCTGCCAACCCTTCACCAAACTAATGAAGAAGAGAGTCTCATTCGTTTGGGACAACACTTGCCAAAAAGCATTCGAAGAGATCAAGGAGTATCTCATACACCCTCTCGTTTTGGTAGATCCAGTATCACAAAATCTTTCTTATTATATGTTCGAGTCATGGATCATTCCCTGGGAGTTTTTCTAGCTCAGATCAATGATCAAAATCATGAACAATAAATTTACTATTTGAGTAGAATAATGATTGGGCGGAGCACCGTTACAACCCGATCGAGAAGGAATGCTTAGCCTTAGTCTTCGCCATTCAGAAGAAGCGCACTACCTTGTGGGATAACACATTCATGTCATTTCCAGAGTTAGTCCCCTGTGATTACTCATGACAAGACCATTTTCGCTGAATTGCAAATTAACGAAATGGGCCATATTGTTCTCACAATACGAGATGCAATTCATACCACAAAAGGCGATCAAAGGTCAAGCTGTGGAAGATTTCCTGGCCGATCACCCAATTCCAGAAAGTTCAAAACTTTATAATGATCTTCCAGATAAGATTGCAGAAGTTAACGTGATCCACGTCTCCTCAGAAGAATAAGAGTAGCAATTATTCTTCGATGGAGCATCAAGAACAGGTCCTGAGGGAAATATCGTTGAAGGTGTGAGGGTTGTACTTATTTTTTCACATAATTATGTGATCCCACGTGTGTTTTCATTACCTGAGTCGTGTTCCAATAATGTATCAAAATACAATGCTCTTTTGATCGGAATGTAACTTGCTGAAGAGACCTCAAAGCGTACTATGATTCAAAGCTCATCGTTAACCAGGTTCGCAAGAAGTACAAAGTCTGATATGAAGACTTGGTACCCTATCACAACGTAACCATTGATATGGCAAAGAAGTTTAAAAACTTCTACATTGACTATGTACCACGTCAGCAAAATGTGCATGCATATGCATTGGCATCTCTCACCGACTCATTGGCCCTTCCAGCTGGCGCCATAGAGAAGGTGCTTATCTACAGTCGTGACATGTACTATTGCAAATTTGCTCTTAAAGACAGTAAATCTCTAAGAGGAGATCTTCATGTTAAAGAGGTTCTTGAGACTTCAACAAGACTCGAGCCTAGAAATTAGCGATTCTCTTATATTGACTTCGTCTTGTATGGTATATTGCCTGACAACCCTAAGGAGGCGACTGCCATCAGAAAGAAAGCTCCTCGATTCGATTACAATGCGATCAGGCAAACATTGTATCGTCGCTTGTATGACGAAATCTTATTCTGATGCCTTCATATAAAGAGGCACATAAAACACTCAGGGAAGCTCACGGAGGTATGTGTAGAGCTCACCAATCCGGACCTAAGCTCAGCAATCGGTTCAGAAGACTTAGCTATTATTGGCCGAAGATGACCTCTGACGCCATCGTCTATGCTAAACGATGCCATGCCTATCAGATCTATGGTGACTTTGTCCATCAAGCACTGGGACATCTTCATTCAACGTCCTCTTCATGGCCATTTGAGATATGGTGAATAGATATTATCAGACTCATCGGACATCCAAAGGACATCGCTTCATCTTGGCCATAACTGATTACTTCTCTAAATGGGTGAAAGTTGTTCCATTGAAAGAAGTAAAAGACGTCAAATGTAATCAAGTTCATCAAGATCGCATACTCTATCATTTTGGTGTACCCTGACAAATTGTCCATAATAATGGATCCCAATTTGTCAGCCAAGCATTCCAGAGTTCAATGGTCTCATAGAAGCTTTTGACAAGACCATTGGAAAGCTTCTTAAAAATTTGTCTCAAAAAGTCAACATGACTGGAATGACAAATTAGGCGAATGCCTATGGGCTTACCGCACAACAATGAGAACCCCAACAAAGGCTGCGCCATTTTTCTTAGTGTACGGATTTGAAGTTGTACTTCCACTGAAGACTCAAATCCCATCTCTGCGAGTTGCCTTGACAACCAGGATGACAGATGAAGAGAAGCATCGATTGCGCATCCAAGAGTTGAAGCTTTAGATGACAAATATCTGCAAGCCCAATAACAAATCGAGCTCTATTAAGTTTGAATTTTTAGGGCCTTCAATAAGAAAGTTAGAGAACGGATTTTCAAGAAAAGTAACCTTGTCTTAGCTGTCAGAAGACCTATGGTTATGACACATAAGACGAAAGAAAATTTTCAACCCAAATGGGAAGGTTCATTTATAGTAGAGTCACTTTACCCAAATGAAGCATATCGCCTTATAACTCCGGACGGTGATACGCTCATGATGCCAATCAATGGAAGATTCTTAAAAAGTACTATCCTTAAAGGGACTCTTCTCATGATCAGGTTAATACTACACCTCTGATTAAAGCTTTACCCTAATCAATCAGATGGATTAGAGTTTGAGATCCAAAATTTTTGGGAGAGTGCCAAAGAAGAGCATCCTCACTCAACGAGTCACATCACAGTCGATCGATGCGGAGTCAACCGAATATTACGACATTGTGATGCATGATGTTAATATCGAAGAAAAAATAAAGTTAGAAACTTCAGTTTTAGCTTTGTCACTCTTCTCAAGATCAGGTTAACACTACACCTCTGATTGAAACTCCAACCTGATCAATCCGATGGATTAAGGTTTGGGATCTAAAATATTTGGAAGAGCACCAAAGAAAAGCTTCCTTACTTAGTGGATCACATCAGTCGATCGACGCCAAGCCGACCGAACATTTGAGACATTATGATGCATGATGTAAACATTGAAGAAAAGACAGGTAAAATATCAAGTTTTTAGCCTTGTTACTCTTCTCTAATATATAGACATGCGCCCATATTCAACTTAGAAGAATAGGTCATATTTTGAAGTCGAGCATGCCTAAGCAACAGTTTTAGGCTCTTTGTAATCATTCCTCTCGATCCAGAAGGATGGCTTATCTAGCCTGACTTTTTCATATGTAATGTTAACATGTCTCCCTCCTCCTGCTCGATTGATCAAAGCTTGACCCAGTGACAAAGCATCCGAATGCTCGATGGTGGATTTAAATGAGTTTATCTGATAACTTATCAAGCGAAACTCATTGAAGAAGCTTCATGACACATCTTTGCTGAATTTTTCCATTGATTCACATTCATATCAAGGTGTGGTGTTTGGTTGACTCTCATAAAGAATAGAATGAGTTTATCTGATGGATTATCAAGCCAAACTTATTGAAGAAGCCTCGTGATGCATCTTTACAGAACCTTTTCATATCCACATTCAGATCAAGATATGCCATTCGGTCAACTCTCATAGAAAATCGAATGAGTTTATCTGATGACTTATCAAACCAAACTCATTGAAAATGGTTTGTGACGCATCTTTGCAGAATTTTTCTTTTGTTTTCACATTTATATCAAAATGTGGTAACTGAATGAGGATTAAAGAGGACTCCATGAGAAGGTTAATTTACAAATAAAACCCTCACGGAATTCAAATCCACCTCTGTGATCCCCAGCTCATCTGCGCAGTGAAAACTCAGGAGATACACTACTCTCATCTAACATCTACAATAGCTGGATAGAGAAAACAGTTATTGTTGGCCAAAGGTTACAATCAACTGGTTTTTGAGTTTTGATGATTACAAAACATATATAGTTATTTGTACTAATAATTTTTCTAGTGTTTAAATGTATTTCAGGGTTTTAAGGATTCATGTTGTGTTATTTCCTAAAGATGACTCAATTCGGGATCGTTTGATTCAAGATGTCTCAAATCGGGTTCAAGAACTCAAGCTATGCATCATTCCATAGAGAAGTCCTTATTTGAAGACCTTGTAGTCACCTAGAACCTTTGTAAGAATTAGTTTATTAAAAATGAGGTTATGTTAAGTTGGCTCAAGAAAACACACACACACCTTCATTTTTCAAAATACCGTTTTTGTTTTGGGAAATTGTTTTAGGATCATGTCTTGATAGGTTTTACATGACTTAAAATTTTTATAATTTTATATCTCGTTTATATCATGTATACCAACCTTTATAGTATGATACTTAATCATATAGCCTTACAAAAGTATTTTGAAAATTCTTCAAAGTTCAGAAATTTTCCTATAAAAATCCTGTTTCAGGCCTGTCGGTCGACCGGATCCATTTCAGGCTTGATCGGTCGACCGGACCGATCGACCGAGGCTTGTGGTCAGGGCGTGCACGTTTGTGCACGTCTGTCGGTCGACCGACCGGTCAACCGACTGGAACCCCTTTGCTCTCGAGTTTTTGTCGGTCGACTGGGTCAGTCGACCGACAGAACAAAGAGAAATTTTTCTTTTGACTGTCGGTCGACCGACCGGTCGACCGAGTCTAACGGTTAGTTTGCCAATGACTGTCGGTCGACCAGACCGGTCGACCGACAGCCGCCAGCTACCATAACGGCTAGTTTTCAGAGATTTCATCATAGGATTTGATTGGGATTTGTGTGTCAGCTATTTCTGAAATTTTGGGGGCTACTTCCTGACCTAATAAGCTAGTTTTAATAATGATTAGATTTCCTCTAATCCCTATAAATAGAGGGGATTGGTCACTTGCAAAATACAAGAAAAATTCCTAATTTTCAAGTTTCCAAAAGAAAGAAAAAGTTTTCAAAGGCTTTCAATTCTCTAAGTGCATTCTTGGCAATTTGTTTTCAGTTGTTTTTCAAGCTATTTAGTACTACTTTACAACTGAATTTTTCTCTACACTTCTTGAGCCAAAATACTTCCTCATTCTATTAGAAGTTGTAAAAAGAAGTTTGTGGTCTTGTTGATCACTTTATTACTTGTTCCTTCTTGTGTTGAGTCCCTCTTCGGTAGAGGATTGGATTGGTGGGGTTCGGTACTCCGGTCGTCGGTAGACCTCTTGTAATTGGTGGAGTTCGGTACTCCGGTCTTCGGTAGACCTTTTGTAAATTTCCTCGGTGGATATAGTGGAAACCCTTCACGGTGGTGAAGGCGGGGACATAGAGCGGTGGCTCGAACCTCGAAACAAATCCTTTGTGTTTTCGATTGTTTTGCTTATTACTCTTTATTGCTCTACTTTTCTATCTTGTGATATATCTTGTGTTCACTTCATTATTGCATCCATTTCATTCTTGCATTTCCCGGTCTTTACTCATCTCAATAAGAAAGCAATTACGCGCCTCAACTCATAATCTAGAGGAATCAAAGAGGAGAAGTTCTAGAGCCCTTCACGGAGAATTCGGCTTCAATTTCTTGTTTTGAGTGACCGTTTGCATCATATATTCATACTTGTTTAAAAAGATCATTAGATTAGCATTAACACCTATTCACCCCCCTCTAGGTGTTTTTCAATTGGTATCAGAGTTTTGGTCTCTAGGCTCTTGGCTTAACAACCTTAGAGAGATCCTTTATTGCTAATCTCTTCATTTTTCATCCTCATACACTTAGTAAAAATGGCCGAAGGAATTAAGACCCCACCCAAGTTTGATGGCCATAACTTTCCCATATGAAAGGTTAAGATGACCGTGTTTTTGCAATCCCTAGGAAGCCGGGTTGCAAAGGCGGTGACCAAACCATTTAGTTCACCAACCGGTGATGAGGACACTTGGTCCGATATAGACACTAAAGAGTTTGATGCTAATGCTAGGGCACACTATGCCTTACTTCAAGCCCTTAATGATGATGATATCTCTAGAGTCATTCATTGCAAATCCGCACATGAGATTTGGACTCACTTGCTTGTCACTCATGAGGGGACTTCAGAAGTTAAGAGGGCAAAAATTGACCTTCTTCATTCCCAATATAAAATTTTTCTATGCATGAGAATGAAACCATAGATGATATGGTTACTAAATTTACAAAGATTACTAATGGACTTTCTTCTCTAGGTGATGTCATTGACAACGACCAAAGAGTAAGGAAGATCATCCGTGCTCTCCCTCCATCTTGGGAAGTCAAAGCCACTACCTTGAAAGAACTTAATGACAAGGAAGAGATAGAGCTTATAGGTCTCATTGGGAACCTCAAGACCCATGAGATGGAAAGAAAAGCAAGAGAAGAAATGGCTCCTTCTAAGAAGAAAGTTATTGTCTTCAAGAGTTTTTCCACATGCTCCGACGAAGATGATGAAGAAGAAGATGATGAAGAGCTTTCTCTTCTTGTAAAGAACGTTCGGAGAATGTACAACAAGGCAAAGTTCCAAAATAAAAGGAGATGGCAAGGTAAAGAAGAGAAGAAAATCATTTGCTTCAATTGCGGGAAGACGGGTCACATTGTTGCGGAATGCCCGGATAAAGTCAAGCCCTCCAACTCCAAGAAGCCATATAAAAAGAAAGCTTTAAAGGCTACTTGGGACTCGGAGAGTGAATCCGATGAGGAAGTCGACACTGCCAACATGTACTTCATGGCAAATGAAAGCACAAGCAAGGTAACTCCCAATACTTCCATTGATTGTGATCTATCCATGGATGAACTAGGAGAAGCTTTTGAAGAACTTTCTCATAACTATGATTTTCTCAAAAAGAAATATTTAAAAATGAAAAAGGAAAATGAATCTCTAAATCATAAAGTTTTCACTCTTTCAAAAGAAAAGGAGGAATTACTTTCTACTCTTGTTTCAACACAAAAAGACTTTGAGAACTATAAAATATCTTGCAAAGGTAAATTTCCACAAATTAATGAAAATGAAACTTCCATGCTAAAAGAAAAAATTGATTCATTAGGAGTAGTTTTAAAAAAAATGTGAATTTGATAAGAATAGACTAGAGGCTATGTTTCCTAAGAAACAAGTCCCAAAGAAACATTCACATGCTATTCATGCTCATGCTCATAAATCACAACCTTTACATCATGCCAAGCATCCTAAACATCCCCACACTCCACACAATCATTATGCATTCATGTATGGTAAAATATTTTCATGCACATATTGTGGCCGTAAAGGTCATTTGGTTAAATTTTGCTATGATAGGCTAATGCTTCACATAATAATGTTTGGGTTCGGAATACTAACTTTCAAGGACCCAAGAAAATTTGGTTACCAAAGTCAACGAATTTGTTAAATGATGTAGGTACATTTCAAGGTACAACGACGTAAAGAATTGTGGTATCTTGATAGTGGTTGCTCAAGGCACATGACTTGGGATATCAACAACTTTGCAACCCTATCAAGGTACCATGAAGGTGGCACCGTCATTTCGGAGATGATGCCAAAGGAAAAATTATTGGTATTGTAAATGTTAAATTTGGTACTTCTCCTTTAATAGAAAATGTTGTTTTAGTTGATGGCCTCAAGCATAATCTCTTGAGTGTTAGTCAACTTTGTGACAAAGGTTTTGATGTTGTTTTTGATAACCTAGTATGTAAAGTTATTGATAGACAATCCAAAACATGTATTTTTTTCGGTTTTCGTGAATGCAATGTATACATGATTGACATGTCTAATATGCTATGCAATGCTACTTGTTTGAAAGCCCTCGATGATGACTCTTGGTTGTGGCATAGAAGATTAGGCCACATCTCTTTTGACCATCTATCTAGATTAAACAACAAGGAAATGGTGAAAGGTATTCCTTGCTTAAACTTTGAAAAGGACCACGTTTGCGACGTGTGCCAACTTGGGAAACAAACCAAGTCCTCTTTCAAGTCAATTAAGGAAATCATGACATCACGTCCCTTGGAGTTGATCCATATGGATTTGTTTGGTCCTACTGAAACAAAAAGTCTAAGTGGGAATCATTTTGCTTTTGTTTTAGTTGATGATTTCTCGCGTTTTACTTGGGTTTTCTTTTTAGAACACAAAAATCAAGCCTTTTCATATTTTCAAGCCTTTAAGAAAAGAGTTGAAAAGGAAAAAGATTCTTCCATTTTAAGGATAAGAAGTGATAGAGGTGGTGAATTCAATAACCAACCCTTTACCACTTTTTGTGAAGAACATGGAATTAAGCATGAACTATCTTGTCCTAGAACTCCACAATAAAATGGAGTCGTTGAGAGAAAAAATCGGACATTACAAGAGATGGCTAGGACAATGATAAATGAATATGGTCTCCCTCATTATCTATGGGCCGAGGCCGTTAACACATCTTGCTACATATCAAATAGAGTTTTCTTATGTAAAAATACTTCAAAAACATCTTTTGAGATCTATTTTTCTAGAAAGCCAAATGTTTCATACTTTAAGGTTTTTGGTTGTAAATGCTTTGTTTTGAATACTAAGATAATTTAGGAAAATTTGATGCAAAGTCTTATGAAGCAATTTTTGTTGATTACTCTAATATAAGTAAAGTTTATAGAGTTTTCAATAAGTCATCCTTGACTATTAAAGAATCTATACATGTAAAGTTTGAGGAATCTAATGTGTTTGTTAAGAATGTTGTAGAAATAGATTCCCTAAATGAAGACATGGAGAAAGCTACTTTGAAGGACTCACCTACCATTGAAGACATGCCAAAGGATGATGAAAAAAATGAAGTTCAAGAAAATGAGGCTCAAGGAAATGAAATTCAAGAAGTTGAAGTGGAGTCCATTCAACCACTTCCAAAAGATTGGAAATACAATCCACATCATCCCAAGGATCTTATTATAGGTGAAGTATCAAAAGAGGTAACTACTCGTTCTAAACTTCATGATTTTTGTGGACACTATGCTTTTATTTCTCACTTTGAACCAAAGAACATCCTCGAAGCCGAGGCGACTCATATTGGTTGCTAGCCATGCAAGAGGAGCTCAATCAATTCGAGCGCAACCAAGTTTGGCATCTTCTTCCTAGGCCCCACGATAGACCAACAATTGGTAATAAGTGGATCTTTAAGAACAAGTTGGATGAATCGGGAAAGTTATTAGGAATAAAGCTAGGTTAGTTGCCCAAGGTTACACTCAAGTCGAAGGTATTGATTTTGAGGAAACTTTTGCACCCGTAGCACGGCTTGAAGCCATACGGATGACACTTGCATTTGCTTCTTATAAAGATTTTAAGCTTTTTCAAATGGATGTAAAAAGTGCCTTCTTAAATGGATTTATTGAAGAGGAGGTGTATGTTGAACAACCCCCGGTTTGTTGATCCTACACATCCGGTTTTATTTTCAAACTTGACAAAGCTTTTTATGGTTTAAAACAAGCACCTAGGGCTTGGTATGAAAGACTTTCCTCTTTTCTAATTTCTAATGGTTTTAAGAAAGGAAAAATAGATACTACTTTGTTCACAAAACATGTTGAAAATGATATACTTATAGTTCAAATATATGTGGATGATATCATATTTGGTTCTACTAATGAAAATCTTTGCAAAGCTTTTGAATCATGCATGAATGAAGAATTTGAGATGTCCATGATGGTGAGCTTAACTGCTTCCTTGGTCTCCAAATCAAGCAAAGGAACGATGGGATCTTCATCAATCAAGCCAAGCATACGAAGGAACTTATCAAGAGATTTGGCCTTGAAAGGGCTAAGACCAGCAAAACTCCCATGCCAACTACCACAAAGCTTGACAAGGATGAATAAGGTACAAGTATAGATATTAAGCTTTATCGTAGCATGATTGGTAGCTTGTTGTATTTAACGGCTAGTAGGCCGGATATTATGTTTTGTGTATGTCTTTGTACTCGATTTCAATCGTGTCCTAAAGAGTCTCATTTGATTGCGGTAAAACGCATTATTAGATACCTTAAGGGCACAATTGAAATAGGTTTGTGGTATCCGAAGACCGGACAATTTTCCATGACTAGTTTTTTCGGATGCCGACTTTGCGGGTTGTAGAGTGGATAGGAAGAGTACAAGTGGAATATGTCAATTTCTTAGTAACTGTCTTGTTTCTTGGTCTTCCAAAAAGCAAAATTCGGTAGCCCTCTCAAATGCCGAGGCAGAGTATGCTGCAGCCGGAGCTTGTTGTGCACAAGTTCTTTGGATGAAACATACTCTCCTTGACTATGATTTGCATTTTGACCATATTAAAATATTTTGTGATAATACTAGTACCATTCATATGACTAAAATGCAAATCAACATAGTAAGACTAAGCACATTGACATTCGGTATCACTTTTTTAGAGATCATTATGAGAAAGGTGATATTGATATTGATTATGTTTCTACCGATTTTCAACTTGCCGATATTTTTACAAAACCACTAGACTATGCTAGATTTTCCTTTATTTGTGGTTAACTGAATGTTTATGTTATGGAATTATAAAGAAATTTTTTAACTAGGTTTACCCTTTTTGATGTATGACAAAAAGGGGGAGAAAAAGTTAGCTTATTTTTCCTTTGGAGTTATGCTTTTTGAGTTTTGAATTTTATGAAAAAAATTAACTTTGGAGTTATGCTTTTTGAGTTTTAAGTTATAACAAGTTAGTTTTTGCATTTTGAGTTTTAAGTTATAACAAGTTAGTTTTTGAGTTTTGAATTTTTGAGTTTTAAGTTATAAACAAGTTTTTGAATTTTGGATTTTTAGTTTTTGAGTTAAGAGTTTTGAGCAATATGTGTTGAATTCATATGTCTCTCTTATGCCAAAATTCTTAGTATATAGCCATTCATTTTTTTTATATAGCATGTTTTAAGGGGGAGCTTCCAAGCTCTTTTCCCATATTTTTATTAAATAACTCACATGTTTTGTCATCATCAAAAGGGGAGATTGTTGGCCCAAGGTTACGATCAACCGGTTTTTGAGTTTTGATGATTACAAAACATATATAGTTATTTGTACTAATCATTTTTCTAGTGTTTAAATGTGTTTCAGGGTTCTAAGATTCATATTGTGTTATTTCCTAAAGATGACTCAATTCGGGATCGTTTGACTCAAAATGTCTCAAATCGGGTTCAAGAACTCAAGCTATGCATCATTCCATGGAGAAGCCCTTATTTGAAAACCTTGTAGTCACCTAGAACCTTTGTAAGAATTAGTTTATTAAAGAATGAGGTTATGTTAAGTTGGCTCAAAGAAACACACACACACCTTCATTTTTCAAAATACCTTTTTTGTTTTGGGAAATTGTTTTAGGATCATGTCTTGATAGGTTTTACATGACTCAAAATTTTATAATTTTATATCTTGTTTATATCATGTATATCAACCTTTATAGCATGATATTTAATCATATAGCCTTATAAAAGTATTTTGAAAATTCTTTAAAGTTCAGAAAATTTCCTATAAAAGTCCTGTTTCAGGCCTGTCGGTCGACCGGATCCATTTCAGGCTTGATCGGCCGACCGGACCGGTCGACCGAGGCTTGTGGTCAAGGCGTGCACGTTTGTGGACGTCTGTCGGTCAACCGACTGGTCGACCGACTGGAACCCCTTTGCTCTCGGGTTTTTGTCGGTCGACCGGGTCAGTCAACCGACAGAACAAAGAGAAAATTTTCTTTTGACTGTCGGTCGACCGAGTCCAACGGCTAGTTTGCCAATGATCTGGTGGTGAAGGCGGGGACATAGAGCGGTGGCTCGAACCTCGAAACAAATCCTTTGTGTTTGCGATTGTTTTGCTTATTGCTCTTTATTGCTCTACTTTCTATCTTGTGATATATCTTGTGTTCATTTCATTATTGCATCCATTTCATTCTTGCATTTCCCGGTCTTTACTCATCTCAACAAGAAAGCAATTACGCGCCTCAACTTATAATCTAGAGGAATCAAAGAGGAGAAGTTCTAGAGCCCTTCACGGGGAATTCGGCTTCAATTTCTTGTTTTGAGTTACCGTTTTCATCATATATTCATACTTGTTTAAAAAGATCATTAGATTAGCATTAACACCTATTCACCCCCCTCTAGGTGTTTTTCAGTTAGTATTTAAGCAACGAAAAATCTTTGACAACTCATCATGTTGAGCGGAATAGCATGGACGGTAATTGGTATAGGCATGCCAAATCTATTGAAGGTGAGGGTTTCTTAAAAATCCTGAGTGACCTGATCCCGCCTTCCCCTCAAAATCCTTCACCGATTCTCGTCCATGGAATAATGGGACTACAAAATGCTGTAATTATTTCCCCAGAAAAATAATCACAGATAGAACCTAGCATGTTAAAATTATACCTCTGGCATACTCTATGTTATGCGCGCAGACAAATCACAACAACGAACCAATAGAGAATCCCTAGATCTCCAGCACAATGCAATCACAAGAGAAAACGCAAAAATCACAAACACAAAGTTTAACGAGGTTCGGCCAACGTGCCTACGTCCTCGGGGCAATCAATGGAGAGGTTTTACTATTAGGAAGATGAATACAAGTTGCTCTAAGTCTCTTTGAATGCAAGAGAACTTTTGCAAATACAATTTTCGCAGTGATTAAAACCCTAGAAATCCTTTAGGCTTAAATACCTTGTACAACGGATCAGCAGAAAAACCCAGAACCCGCATGTCGGTCGACCGGGACGGTCGACCGACCTCCCAATTCTCCAATACCGGTCGACCGGGCCGGTCGACCGAAAAAACCCGAGAGTTTGGGGTTTGACAGTCACGGGCTTCCGGTCGACCGGGACGGTCGACCGAAAAAACCCGAGAGTTGGGTCTTGTCAGTCAGAGCCCTTCGGTCGACCGTCCCGGTCGACCGCTCCAACTCCTGTGCATGTTGTGCACGTCGGTCGACCGGACCGGTCGACCGACCTCTGTCATTTTCTGCTGCTGCTGCTTTTTTCCTGCCCGCTGTTCCTTTGCCTTTCGTCGTAGACTCCTTGGCAATCTTCAACAGCACCTGGCATGAATTCACCTCCTCTACTGTACTCTCTCCTCCAACAATTCTCCACCTCGGTGAAGATTTCCAAATCTGAGCTGAATTCCGACTCGATAGCGGCTGCACCAACCCGGTTGCCTACGTACCCCTTGCCCAAGGGATCAAGCCGTCCGTAGTTCACCCAAATGAGCTTCAGCAAGCTCATTTCACCTGAAGGACATGGAGCAAGTCTTTGCAGTGTACAAACTTCACTCCCGTTACCACCTTTGTAAGCATATCGGCTGGATTCTCCGAAGTGTGAACTTTCAACAAGTCAATGTCACCTTCTTCTAGAATCTCCCGTACAAAATGATACCTGACATCAATATGCTTCGTCCTTGCATGATAGACCTGGTTCCTTGCCAAGTAGATGGCACTCATGCTGTCACAGTTTATCTTCAAAATATCCTGTTCCACGCCCAGATCATCAAGCAATCACTGAAGCCAGATTGCCTCCTTCATAGCCTCTGTCAAAGCCATATATTCAGCCTCTGTGGTCGACAACGCGACGGTAGACTGAAGTGTGGAGCGCCAACTCACCGGTGCCTGTGAGAATGTGAAGACATATCCCGTCGTCGACCGGCGTTTGTCAAGATCACCTGCATAGTCTGAATCCACATAACCTATGCATTCCTGCTTTCCGGTGTTGTCCTTCTCAAATACCAGGCCTACATCAACAGTTCCCTTGATGTACCTCAGAATCCATTTCACAGCTTCCCAATGACTCTGTCCAGGATCATGCATGTATCGACTCACCATGGAGACTGCCTGTGAAATATCTGGCCTCGTACACACCATTGCATACATCAAGCTACCCACTGCATTGGCATATGGAACATGAGACATATGCTCACGCTCTTGAACACTCCTTGGAGACATCTTCGCTGACAACTTGAAGTGCGGCGCCATTGGTGTACTAACAGTCTTAGTATCTTTCCCGATATTAAACCTCTGCAGTACCTTCTCCAGATAGCCCTTCTGAGTCAAGCTTATCCTGCCAGCATCCCTGTCCCTTGTGATCTCCATGCCCAATACTTTTCTTGCTTCCCCCAGATCCTTCATCTCGAACTCAGACGATAACGTCTTCTTCAGAGAATCAATAGCAGATCTTGACCTAGAAGCAATCAGCATATCATCTACATAGAGAAGTAGATAGATATACTCCCCTGATGGTAACTTGTTGTAGTACACACATGGGTCGAAGTGGCTTCGTGTGTACTTCTTCTTCCTGATGAAGCTGTCAAATCGCTTGTACCACTGTCTAGGAGACTGCTTCAAACCGTACAGCGATTTCTTCAGCTTACATACCAACTCCTTTTTCCCTGCAGCTTTATAACCTGTGGACTGAGTCATGTAAATCTCCTCCTCAAGATCGCCGTGGAGAAAGGCGGTCTTCACATCAAGTTGGTCAAGGTCCAACTCATTCTGCGCCACCAAAGCCAATAGAATCCGAATAGACGAGTGCTTCACTACTGGGGAGAACACCTCGTTGTAGTCGATTCCTTCTCTCTGTGCGTAGCCTTTAGCCACCAGCCTTGCCTTGTAGCGCACTTTTTCTTCTTGAAGAGATCCCTGCTTCTTAGCAAATACCCACTTGCACCCTATGGCCTTCTTCCCCTTGGGCAACTTGGTAAGTTCCCATGTGTTGTTCTTGTAAAGAGATTTCATCTCTTCATCCATGGCCCCTTTCCATAACTCAGCTTCTGAACTGATTTCAGCTTCCCTGAAAGTAGATGGAATAGCCTCTTCAACAACTGGAAGTGCATATGCAACAACCATATCGGTGGTGAGCCAGCCTGGTCTCCTAGTATTCCTCCGTGGTCTTCCAACTGCAGTAGTATCTGGAACAGTACCCATGACCTGCTCCTGATCCTCTCAACAACTTCAGCATCTTCTTCTGCAACTTGATCACCTCCCTGTGTCACCTCAGGGATGATCTTTACTGACACTGTGTCCTCTAGAGATGGTGGATTTGCATCACTCTCCACCTGCTGCAATAGCTCCTTGGTCTTGTTGGTCTCCACCTGCTGAGAGACCGTAGGCTTCATCATAAAGGCCTCATCAAATGTGACATCCCTGCTGATTATGAACTTGTTGTCCTGTTGGTCCCAAATCTTGAACCCCTTGGTTCCTCGCTTGAAGCCAATGAACACCCCTTTCTTTGCTCTCGGATCCAACTTGTCTTCTTTGACATGGTAGTAGGCTGGACATCCGAAGACCCGTAGCAAATCATAGTCCACAGCATCTTTTCCTGACCAAGCTTTCAGAGGAGTCTTCCCCCCTATTGCAGATGACGGCAACCTGTTCACAAGATGGCATGCATGCCCCAAAGCTTCAGCCCAAAACTTCTTCGGCAGTCCTGCATTTGACAACATGC
Organism: Agave tequilana; assembly: GCA_038442645.1. Lineage (NCBI taxonomy): Eukaryota > Viridiplantae > Streptophyta > Magnoliopsida > Asparagales > Asparagaceae > Agave > Agave tequilana. The sequence continues at coordinate 137,554 of JAVJIF010030067.1, read as the reverse complement.
ACCGAACCTTCTCTAGCAAAGTCCGGTTCATTCTTTCAGCCACCCCATTCTGTTGCGGAGTTTCCCTTACTGTGAAGTGTCTCTCTATGCCCTCATCTAGACATAGCTGTAGGAACGGATCTGACTTGTACTCTCCTCCGTTGTCAGAACGGAGGACCTTGACTTTCCTTCCCGTGCTTCTCTCCTGATTAGCCTTCCACTTCACAAACAATTCTAGGACTTCACTTTTGTGTCGCATAGTGTACACCCAACATCGCCTAGAATAGTCATCAATGAACGACACAAAATAGTGGTTACCTCCAATTGATGCAGTCTTGGAAGGTCCCCATACATCCGTGTGAACATAATCAAGAATGCCTTCGGTGCAGTGTGAAGCTGTACCAAACTTCACCTTCGTCTTCTTGCCGATGATGCAATGTTCACACAGATCCAATTTGCAGGTCTCTGCACCCTTCAGCAGCCCTTTCCTCACAAGAGCTTGCATCGATTTCTCCCCTGCATGTCCCAGCCTCATGTGCCATAGCCGGGTTAGATCTTCCTTCTGACTGGTAGAAGCTGCCACCTGCCCTGTCACTGTACTACCCTTCAAGTAATACAAATTGTTCCGGCGGTCGGCCTTCAACACCACCATTGAGCCCTTTGTCATTTTAAGAACACCTTCTTTAATAGACACACTGAGCCCCAATGATTCCAAAGCACCCACAGAGATCAAGTTCCTCTTCAGCTGAGGTACATATCTCACTTCTTTCAGCTCCCTCACCATCCCGTCAAACATCCTGATCGGAATAGTGCCTACACCTTCCATGGTGCACGGATGATCGTCGCCCATGACGACCGAACACCCCTCCAACTTCTCAAGACTGGTAAACCAATCTCGATTAGGGCATACATGATATGTAGCACCTGTGTCCAGGATCCACTCTTTATCTACCGAGTAACCTACAACAGGAGTAGTCACTGAAAAAGAGAACTCTGAAGAATCTGAATCTGCTCCATCTGCCTGTGATTTACCGCTTGTAGCTTTTGTCACCCTTGCCAGATTTGCCTCAGACTTTGATTCCTTCTTCTTCCCCTTGTACTTTGGACAGTCAACCTTCCAGTGCCCAATCTCTTTGCAGAACATGCACTGATTTTTCTTAAGATCCCTGAAGCCCGACCTAGACTTCGATCTTCCTCTCACCTCCTTGCCTTTCCTCGATGAATTCCTGCCTCTTACTTCCAAAGCCTCCGCTGATGAACTAGACCGACCTGAATGTCTCTCATTCTTCCTTGTCTCATAACTCATCAGTGCTGACGACACTTCATCATAAACTAAGGTTTGCCTTCCATTTATGAATGTCATAGTGAATGTCTCATACTCCTCCGGTGGGAGTGAGTTCAGGAGAATAACTGACTTGTCTTCCTCACTTACAGTGACATCCACATTTAGCAAGTCTGTAAGAAGCTTCGTATATCGGTTGATGTGCTCGTTTACTGTGCTTCCCCTCTGCATCCTGAACTGATACAGCTTACTCTTAAGTTGCAACCTAGACTCCACACTCTTTGTCAGGTACTTCTTCTCAAGAGTATTCCACAGTTTCTTCGCTGACGTCTCATGTTGTACAAGATATTTGATGTCTTGTGACAAGCATGAACGTATCAAGCCACATGCCGACCTATTCATCTTTGCCCACTCTTCCTCAATAGTAGTGGTCTTCTTCCTCTCTAATAGGAGCGTGTCCTCGAGGTTCTGTGCATTAAATGCATCCATGACCTCACACCTCCACATCCCGAAATTATTAGTTCCATTGAACTTGACAACTTCGATCCTTGAGTGATTCATTGTTTTAACGGAAGTAGTTTCTTCTGCCATTGAGGTCTTCTTTTGATTCTCTATTTATGCGGAAGAATAATCCAATTGAAAATAGATCTTTACTCAGATAAAAATGAGATTTTTACCTGCCTCTTGAAACCCTAGATCGAGTTTCTCACCGAATCTACTCCAATCACTGATTCAACAAGCCCTCCTTGTGTCCTCCTGAGATCGACACACGATCTCCTCGAACACCAATACCTCTGACCTGAGATCGACACACGATCTCCACCTGATCAGATCTGGAGCCCTTCGAATCCTCAGAATCCCAAGCGTAGCCTGAAGCTCTGATACCACTTGTTGTGCGCGCAGACAAATCACAACAACGAACCAATAGAGAATCCCTAGATCTCCAGCACAATGCAATCACAAGAGAAAACGCACAAATCACAAACACAAAGTTTAACGAGGTTCGGCCAACGTGCCTACGTCCTCGGGGCAATCAATGGAGAGGTTTTACTATTAGGAAGATGAATACAAGTTGCTCTAAGTCTCTTTGAATGCAAGAGAACTTTTGCAAATACAATTTTCGCAGTGATTAAAACCCTAGAAATCCTTTAGGCTTAAATACCTTGTACAACGGATCAGCAGAAAAAACCCAGAACCCGCATGTCGGTCGACCGGGACGGTCGACCGACCTCCCAATTCTCCAATATCGGTCGACCGGGCCGGTCGACCGAAAAAAACCCGAGAGTTTGGGGTTTGACAGTCACGGGCTTCCGGTCGACCGGGACGGTCGACCGAAAAAACCCGAGAGTTGGGTCTTGTCAGTCAGAGCCCTTCGGTCGACCGTCCCGGTCGACCGCTCCAACTCCTGTGCATGTTGTGCACGTCGGTCAACCAGACCGGTCGACCGACCTCTGTCATTTTCTGCTGCTGCTGCTTTTTCCTGCCCGCTGTTCCTTTGCCTTTCGTCATAGACTCCTTGGCAATCTTCAACAGCACCTGGCATGAATTCACCTCCTCTACTGTACTCTCTCCTCCAACACTCTACTATTAGGTTAATATTATACCTTTTAACAGTTATTTCTCTCATTGTTTTCAGCGGATAACAATTTCATCTTATTAATTCTTCTCAATAAAATTACAAGTCCACTAAATAGCTAAAATCGCAAAATTTCTCGATCAAGTTAAATACTACACTTCTGACTAAAATTGCTCATATCGCAATACAAATCTCTGTTAAGTTAATATTATACCTTTGACAGTGACTCTCTCAATTTTTCCAACAAAATAAGACATCAATGCTAAGTTAAAATATCACTCCTCTAGCATCCATTTCATTATTAAGTTAAATAGTACACTTATGATAGTGATCTTTCCTCGAGTTTTCTCATCAAATTGAGACGTCAGTGCTAAATTAATATCATACCTCTTCCATTTATCCTGCTGTCAAGTTAACACTAAACCTACGAAAGTAATTTTTTTCAGTTTTCTCAATGAAAATGAGATCTTTTTGATACTAAGTTAATATTATATCTTTAGCACATATTCTTATCAAGTTAATATTACTCCTCTGACAATTTAATTTTCTCAAACTGCAAATTCAAACCCATCATGTTAACATTATACTTCTGACAGTAAAAATTTTCATAAACTGCAAGTTGACCGAACTTCACTTTTTATCAATAGAATAGCAAGTCCATAAAATTCATTCAGATCATGAATTCAATCCATGTTAAGTTAATATTGCACCTTTGATAGTGATCTTCTCAATTTTCTCAGTGAAAATGAGATTCCTCAGTGCTAAGTTAACATTACACTTATAGCACCCATTTCAATGCTAAGTTAATATCACACCTCTAGCATATCCCTGTTATGTTAAACACTACACCTCTTACAGTGAGTCTTCACAATTTCCTTGGCGAAAATGAGTTTTCGGGTTAATATCGCACCTTTCTAACTTCACTTCTCTAGTGGAGTTGCTTAACTTTTTAATTGCTACGTTAATCGTCACCTCAAACAATTAAAATTCAATATCGCTAGTTCGTTTGATTTTCGAACAAAAACAGAAAATAAAGATGTGACATAGTCAAAATGTCATTTTTATTATTTAGATTACAAAGGTAAAAGTGATACAGGCACTCTCTTATTCAATAGGAAAAGTGTTACAAAAGGAAGACGGCCCAAAAGTTAATCTCGCTCAGCGAGAAACTTTATCTAGTCATTGAGGCGTTGAATGTCTCGTTGGCGCGCTTTCTCAACCTCAGCTAGGACTTGGACCCCCAACTCTTCTTCTGACAAAAGCTTCTTTGCAGCAAGTTACACGACTAAAAAAACTTCTTCATTGGATGTTGTCTTCTTGATCGGATTGCTCTACATCCAGAACAATAGATCTACTTCCTCTTTTTTTGAGAACAATGATGTTCCTCGAGGTCAAAATGCAGTGGAACATTTGATTTTCACCCGAGCAACTGGGGATGAAAGGCCTCGTCCTGCACAAAGTCGTAATCCTTCGCTTAGAGGAAGATTTTGTTCCAATGAGCATGAGTTTCTCATTACTGTCACTTCCTTGAACAAGATTGGTGAAGAAAGGATCGAGATCATACTGGTGCACCGTGTCTAACATTATCTGGGTGCAAACCAATAATACTCCAGGGAGGTCCAAATCTGACAAAGCCACTTATAATCTCCGTTGTACAGATCCTCTTCGCCCTCTTTCAAACTATCTCTGAAAAGAAACTCAGCTTTCTGAGTAGTTGCCAGTCAAGCGGGCTTATCGTTATTTGTTTGCTCCGATGAATGCAGGGACTGTCTTCAGCAGACTTAAGAAGAAATTAGGATCAAAATCGCCAATGTGACCAAAGTGGTTTCTCTTAGTCAAGGGATTCAATGAGTACCTTGTTGGTCCCGAGATGATGCCAATTGTAGGATCTAAAATATATGTCAACACTCAAACAAAGATATTAGCGTTACAGAAATAAACTTGCATAGAAGGAAATTAAATCTCAAAAAGTAAAGCAAACGCAAACACAAGAGATTTATCCTGGTTCGGTCTTCGTGACCTACATCCAGTCCCCAAGGTACTCGCTTAAGATTTTTCTTTATCCTTTGATTTTGTACACCCAAAATCAACACCTTGCACTACCACTTGACAAATCCCCTTTGCCAAATGTGTACAACTCTTCTTATAACCAAGAAGACCACAACACCTTGTACAAACTCTCTTCAACCCGAAGACACTCTTATACAATGCTCCTCTTTAAGTGATTACAATTGATCCTATAAGCATTGAATCTGTATGTGATCGTGGACAAGGGCTCTTATAGGTGGACTCTGAGAAATCTTCACTATAGAGTAGGAATTTGAATGAAGAACTGAAAGTGGAAACAGTTTTCTGAAAAATAGATTTTTCAACAGAGTTTTTAGGCAGAAAACTATTGATTTTAATTGGTGTTTTTAGCCTAAGAAAACATACCTATTTATAACTGAAATCTATTGTCAGTTAGGGTAGTTATCAGGACAAATTTGAACATAGAAACGTTGGATAAAATACCAGAAAAGAGAAACTGTCCAATAGTCAGAAACTGCTATTAGTCGACTTGGGATGGGGGTTAGTCGACTAGGGTAGGCAATTTATACTGGGTTAGTTGACTATAAAATGGGCCAAGTCGACTAGGTCAAGATTGAAACACAGGACAAGTTTCTGAAAACTGAAAATAGCCGACCAGAACAATATGATTAGTCGACTAGGTCATGTATTAGTCGACTAAAAGGACTGTCAAGTCGACAAATAGTGTATGCAAGTTAGAAACAGAAAGTTGGTATGCATCTTGAGGCAAACTAAGTCGACTATAGTTAAAAGGTTAGTCGACTATAGTTGTTATTAGTCGACTAGTCAATCTATAAGTCGACTAATATGACTAAAATGTGTGTGTATTCCAAGACTTTTAACATACTAATAATCAATACAATACACATTCATAGCCACTTTCTTTGGGAAGTCTTGAGCATGTAGAACTCTTAAATAGGCTTTGAGATAGGCTCCAATGAAATGTCTTTACAAATGTATCATCAAAAGTAAGTTCTAACATTCTCCCCCTTTTTGATGATGACACTTTGTGTGCATGAATACTCCCCCTGCAGAAAATATATTATATGTTCTCCCCCTGTAGAAAAGAGGTTATAACAGATATAGAAATAGAAAAAATATGTGTTCTCCCCCTGCAACAAATATATCATAACAAATATATATATGATAAATATTTAAAATATTTTTCTTTATCAAACTTTTTATATGATACCTGAAAGATAAACATTAGAATGGTACCAAACATAAGATTAAAGCATTAACTTTTAGGAGACCAAACCCAATTTGAATTTAGTTTCCACCTGTTAGTATACACATAATTGCATGAATTACATATATCATGTATGTATGATGCAATATAACTATTTTTATCAACAATGCTTAAGTTTTTAGGAATCCATATGAACTTGTTCTTAATTCTTTTTGAAATAATGTCAGTATCTCTTTTCACAAAAGAATTATATGGATTACTATCATATATAGATTTTCTAAAAAATCTAAGACCATAATGATTATGTGACATCTTTTGATATGATAACAAATTATTTAACTTTTCTTTTCCTTGATTAAATTTAGTCACATTTTTCAAAATCTCTTCATATTTTATTTTGACAATTGACATATCTTTATCTAAAACAGAAATTCTTTCATTTAAAGACATAGTTTCTCTTCTCAATAAAATATTATTTTGTAATAAATTCTCATTATCTTTTTTAATGATGATATCACTTTTTTAAAATTATCTTTTTGAGAATTTATAGAAGAAATTTGAGAAGCATAACAAGAATTTTCTTTGATAAGTTTTTCATTTTCTTCTGACAAAACTTTATTTTTTATCTTTTCATTCTTAAGATCATTGTATAATTCATGGAATGCATCTAAAAGTTCAGTATATTGTATCTCATCTTCTTCCAGCGCCATGTAACAGATGTTGGCATATTCAGTGGCTTCTTTTTCGAAGAGGAATCACTATTTTCCCATGAAGCTTGGTAGTCTTTCTTCTTTCTGAACTTTTTGCTCTCGAATACATTTGTTTTTGAGCAATGGGCAATCCTTTCTTATATGACCTGTTTTATTACAATTAAAACATTTAAAGTTATCTTACTTCAAGAACTTTCTGAATTTTCTTGAAAGCATTGCCATCTCCTCTTCATCGTTATCTTAATTGTCTGTGTCTGAGGATGCATGGAAGGTAAGTTCTTTCTTCTTTAAGAGAGATTATTGTTCATCTTTCTTTCTGTCTTCGAGTTGTATTTCATATGCCATTGATTACCATTAAGGTTTTTTAATGACATTGTTGAGAGATCATTCGCTTCTTCTATTATAGTTGTCTTTTTCTCCCAATCTGGTGTGAGTGCACGAAGGATCTTGCAAACTTTTTCGACTTGGGTGTATTCCTTTCCAAGGGATACTAATAAATTTGTTATGTCGGTAAACCTTGTAACCATTTCTGAGATGGTTGCATTCTCCTTAATTTTGAAAAGTTCAAACCTATGGACAAGAATAGAAATTTTAGATTCTTTAACCTTATTTGTGCCTCATGTGTTACCTGTAGAGTGTGCCATATTTGATTTGCAGAAGTGACTGTTGGCACACAGTTGAATTCTTCTTTGGTTATGGCACAGAATAAAGCATTCATCGCTTTGGCATCAAGGTTCGCATTCTTCTTTTGATCATCACTCCAAGCAGTGCAATTGGTTGTTGGCTTGGTGTGTGGTACTTCTACTATGTTCCATAGTTCATAGTTGAGCGATTGTAAGTAGATCTTCATTCTACACTTCCAATAATTGTAGTTGGATCCATCGAATAGCGGTGGGCGTTGTGTAGATGTCCTTCTTTGAATTATGATGAAGGAAACTCCATTGCCATCCTTGTTTGTTGTTGACTGGGTATGCAGGGCTCTGATACCAATTGTTGGTCCCGAGATGATGCCAATTATAGGATCTAAAATATATATCAACACTCAAACAAAGATATTAGCGTTACATAAATAAACTTGCATAAAAGGAAATTAAATCTCAGAAAGTAAAGTAAATGCAAATACAAGAGATTTATCCTGGTTCGGTCCTCGTGACCTACATCTAGTCCCCAAGCCACCCGTTTGAGATTTTCCTTTATCCTTTGACTTTGTACACCCAAAATCAACACCTTGCATACCACTTGACAAATCCCCTTTGCCAAATGTTTATAACTCTTCTTACAATCAAGAAGACCACAACACCTTGTACAAACTCTCTTCAACCCGAAGACGCTCTTATACAATGCTCCTCTTTGAGTGGTTACAATTGGTCCTATAAGCCTTGAATCTGTATGTGATCGTGGATAAGGGCTCGTATAGGTGGACTCTTAGAAATCTTCACTATAGAGTAGGAATTTGAATGTAGAGCTGAAAGTAAAAACAGTTTTCTAAAAAACAGATTTTTTAACAAAGTTTTTGGGCAGAAAACTATTGATTTTAATTGGTGTTTTTAGCCTAAGACAACAAACCAATTAATAGCTGAAATCTCTTGCTAGTTAGGGTAGTTATCAGGACAAATTTGAATATAGAAACGTTAGATAAAATACCAAAAAATAGAAACTGTCCAACAATCAGAAACTGCTATTAGTTGACTAGGGATTGGGGGTTAGTCGACTAGGATAGGCAATTTACACTGGGTTAGTCGACTATAAAATGGACCAAAACGACTAGGTCAAATTAAAACACAGGACAAGTATCTGGAAACTGAAAATACTCGACCAGAACATTATGTTAGTCGATTAGGTCATGTATTAGTCGACTATAAGGACTGTCAAGTTGACTAATAGTGTATGCAAGTTAGAAACAGAAAGTTGGTATGTATCTTGAGGCAAACTAAGTCGACTATAGTTAAAGGGTTAGTCGACTGTAGTTGTTATTAGTCAACTAGTCAAGTCTATAAGTCGACTAATATGGCTAAGATGTGTGTGTGTGTATTCTAAGACTTTTAACATACTAATAATCAATACAATACACGTTCATAGCCACTCTCTTTGGGAAGTTTTGAGCATGTAGAACTCTTGAATAGGTTTTGAGATAGAGCTCCAATGAAATGTCTTCACAAATGTATCATCAAAAGCAAGTTCCAACATACCTCACTACAAAGAAAAGAATACAAAATTAATATTTTGAAAACAATGAAGGTACACTAAGTGTTGAAGTTCAGAAGTGGGGCTAACACATGAGACCCGCATTCTATGACTAAAATGCAAGGCTCGCATGAAGCTCGCGTTTAAACTCCGCACTTAGAAAATTTTCTAGGTCTTGAGACTCAAAACGCAAGTCTCACAAACGAAACCCGCATTCAGAAATCTCAAGACGTGGAGTCCCTTGGACCCGCATTCAATTCGTAGATGCGAAGCTCGCTTTGATAAAGCAAAAAAGTGTCAGGATTACCAGACCTACTTTGCACTCATCAATGCGAGAATCGTATTCACAAAATCAAATTTGGACCTGCGAGATCTGCGTCGACTGTTCAACTTCAACAATAAGTTTAAGAGACAAAGCTCTTCGTATTCTTAATGGTAAAACCCATTCTACTTCAAAAATGGGGGATCCTGAGGAGGAGAACCACCCATGGTGGTTGGCGCAGTGTCGATGCTTGAAGAAGCAGCAGAATGCTTGCCTTTTGGGGCCATTTGCACGGTGAAAATCTGTGAGAAGATTTAAGAAAGCTTGAAGATTTATGGGTTCTGAGAAAGCTTAAAAGCTTTTGATCTTGAAACACGGGCATGATGAGAAGAGACGAACAGTTAAGTGAAATTGATTGTTGAAAGACCCGGGTCTATTATCGGCTCTCAAAGGCTAAGATACCCGGTGCATATCTCAATTTCAATCTGAGCTAGACATGCGTCCAATGCGGCACTCGCATCCGCGTCTAGAAGCATCCAATGCGATCTTCGCATTTTAAACTGAGAGTCGCGTCTCGACATCAATTGAGGTTCGCGTCTCAATATCAACTGAGAGTCGCGTCTTAACATCAATTGAGGGCCGCGTCTTCATAGAAGTTCGCGTCCAAAGAGGACCAAGATGACAGTCACGTCTTCATCAAATAAGGGCCGTATTCTCTCCCCCATACAAAGAGTATATCCTTACTTCTGCAATCAGTTCAATAGTACGTTGGTAAAAATAATCGACAACTCTGCCGGTTCAATGTACACCAACAAGCAAACCAAGTGCCAGACTGAGTTTTTTAGACACTTGTGATGATCTTCTCTGGAGGCTTCAAGCAGTTCGACAGTATACTCATGAAGACGAGAATCCAGATAGGATCAAGCTTAGGGCATCTCGAAAGATTGCCAATCCAATCAGGGGGAGCCCGAAATCAACATGAAGTTAAAATATTCTAAAATCCGTCCCAATCAACCGTGAAGTGTCGAAAACTTTGGAGGGGTTCTGTGAGCTGTCTAAAAAGTATTAAGAGACAAGTTCTCAAGATGCGATCTCACTCCAACACAAAGGTCGCGCTTCAACATCCTAAAGACGCGGACCTCACTCCAACGTGAAGTTTGCATTTTAACTAAAATGTGAACCTCGCATCCATGGGACAAATGCGAACATCAAAATGCGGGTGTAAGTAACTCTGCATGTCACCTCAAATGCAGGTCTGAGTAACTATGCATCTCATGCGGGTCTGAGCAACTCTGCGTCTTTCATCTCATGCAGGTCTGAGCATCTCGCGTCTCACGCGGGTCTGACTAACTCGGCGTTCTGACTGAGACACGGACTTTGAGTGCCACATCAACAGCAACAATGCAATGTCCGCGTCCACCGTGAGACCCACATTTTCATTATAACTAACCCCAATTACTGGGTCAATTAACTCCTCATATAATGGGAGAGTTAATCCTCATTATGGAGGGATTTTAGGGGACAATTATGCCCCTAAGACCCCCTATAAATAGCCTCAAGAGATATAGGGGAGAAAAGAGGAGAGGATAGGTGGTTTTTTCTGAGATTGAGAGCTGAGAATTCTCAAGCTAAAAGTTTCTTACTTGTCAACCACAGAGGTTCAAAGAGTGAAAAGGAGAAATTAGTGCACTCTAAACACTTAGTGTGTTAAAAACAGAGCTCCTTTCTGATTACTTTTTGAGAGCACCTCGGAGAGAAGCTTGTCATTCAGTCAGTCAATAGAGAACAAAAATTACTCTCCGTCGCCACATCAAGAACCCTACCCTAAGCAAAAAGGAGATCTAGATACTCTCCCCTCCTTTGTAATCGAAATTATTTCATTTTAATTTTTCATCCACTCAAAGAAATTTACTTCGCATTATTTTTCCGACCAAACAATGGTGCTTTTTGTTTCACTAAAATGTAGTATCATTGTTACCTAGTATATGAATCGCTTTAGTACACAGTATGAAAACGGGGGGAAAATGTGAGTAGCCCAGAACGCGGCACAATGAGGGTAGTATTTGTTGGATATTTTAGAGATCCATTTCCAAAATTAAACATGTAATTAAACTAGCATTCAAAAATCTCTTAGACATGAATTATTTATTATAAAATATTTTTAAAAAATAATAAATCAAGAAAAAAAGCTGGCCTCAGGTAAGCAGTCGTGAAACATTGCCCTATAGGACAATAAGTCCGTCTCCTTATTCAGATGTTGAATCGGCCTCATCTCCTAGCGGTAAAAGTCTTCTCGGTAAATCGCCTGCACCTGCCCTTGGACGGAAAAGCAAGCTTCTGCTCAGGTGAAGAAGTTGTTGCCCATAGAATGTAAAAAAAAAAAGAATTTAATTTAAAATTGAAGTCTTCTCACAAGGAGCAACCTCAGAGAATTTTAGACAGGAAGAGAAGAGAGCTCTTATTCATCCTGAGAATGAAGGGTTGAAGGTCCTTTTATAGACTCTAAGACCCCCACTATTAACATCAAATAAATGAAAATATTAAATAGCCACATTAAAACAATGAAACAGTAAGAAATTTATTTAGGTTTTAAATCAAATATTAATTGAAAATTTTAAACCATGTTTTAATTGAAAAATTAAATTCTTATTAATTGGAAAATTAAATGTGATTTTTTAATTTGAAATCTATTCTTAATTAACCAATTAAGATGGATATTAAACCACTTTAATTGGGTGATCAAGCCAATTAAAGAAGAAAATATTTTTATGTTTAGTCAAAATACCAAATACCAAAGCTAAGAAACATGATTCTCAATGAAGTTCGATATTTATTTAAAATTTGCAATGATCCCCTCAAAATCAAGTGGGAACTCAAGTTTTTCAATGCAAAATATCCAACAGCCCCCCCAAAAGCTTGAGTTTCAAGAAAGATAAAATAAAACAAAAATAATGTATAATAAAACAAATCATCAAATCATAAAATAAGAATGAAAGTTGGGCAACATCAAACTGTGAATTTGGGACAGGTGGACTATGCGTGGATCCTTCCTTTGTGAATTCATCGTCATCTAAGAGACATAGTGGACTACGCTTGAAACTATCCTCTTTTTCCAGATATTGATAAAAGGCACGCATAGTAAGTCTCCATCCATTAAGCGAACGGGTTGAGCGTTAATGGTCATGCTCATAATAACTGACTCATAAGAGTTTTTAAGGGTCAGTCCTGCCCCCCCAACCGCAGTTGTCACGGTTCTCCTCGTGTAGGTAAGTCCTCAAAGGCTACTATAGCTGGATGTTATACCCTCCACACTGCATATGTTGGACCTGTTAAGAGTTTAACTCAACCTTACCAGTTATATTATAAGAGTATCATCACCATAGAGAATGGATAGTAACTATAATTCTACATATAGGATATAAACATATCCAGATTGATGCTCTACATGAGTGATATCAGTCTAGCTTGTTCTACGACATTGAACCTCTTTCATGGAATCAGCTCTCAATCAAGTAGCTTGCATTCCTACTGTCGGTGAACTCTACTATGGGCTTAACTCCAACTCCCTTGATGATTCTAGGACCACACTCCTAGAAAGAGTTCCTCTATTAAGATGAACTTTATAATGTCCATGATTAAACATAAGCTTAACAACTTTTATATTTTCAAGTTGTGATAGTCAAAGGATAACTCTTCACAACCACATACTTATAGATCTTGACACCCTTTCAAAGTGGACCTATAGAGCCCTGGGTAACATTGTATCTTAAGAGCTTTTGAGTTTGATGCAATAATAATTTATCATTTTTACGTAGGCCCCCCCCCATTGGGATGAAATGCAACAAGTATGAATATTATTTTATAAAAATTATAATTTTAATCCATGCAAATAATAGATCAAACTAGTCAATACTGAAATCATAAAATTTCTAGCAACTGAACATGTACTTGAGATAAAATTCTTTATCATTTATTCTACTCACTTTATTAGAAAACAATGATGATGTCAAAGACTGAATTTTTTATCTTATAAAATAGCTGCAAATTGGTTCCTTGCTAGATAGCAAAGCGTCCTAATTTGCCTCACGATTTATTTTCTTAATAGTCTCTATATTTTTATTTTTGGACAAATCATTATTGCCTCAATCTAGTGAAAAGAATAGAGTTTCATTTTTCTTTGTACATGCAAATAGTTCATGTTTTAATAAATAACTATAGTTCTTTAGATTTAAAAATTGTAAGTAATCATTATGATTTTTGAGAATATTATACAATGATAAACAAAGGGAAATTTCTTTTTCCATAGCTCAAAATCCAAACTTATGTACACACACACACATACATATACATACATGCATGCATGCATGCATGCATGCATGCATGCATCCATCCATACATACATACATATACATATATACATACATACATACATACATATATATATATATATATATATATATATATATATATATATATATATATATATATATATATATATATATATATATATATATATATATATATATATATCTTAAGTTGAATACTTAAAAAGAATTTATGTGGTAATGTTACTACAATAGTAAGGAATCACTTTACATGAAGTAAAATATGACTAAATAAAATTTAGTAAACTAAACTAACAATTATATAAGTTTTTTGGTTTACATAAAAGAAGATATGTTTTAGAAACAAAATCAAAAGTAAAGATTGATAGTGAAGATAGATATTGTTTATATAAATTTATATAATTTAGATAGATGAATGACTAAAGAAAATTATTTAATAATAGAATTTCAGTTGATTTATCAAATAATTTCTCTTTATAATAAATAAATTTTTTTTGTTGAATATGTAAACAATTCATGTTTTCAATATAGCTCCTATAACGACTAATATTATTTTAAAATAAATATAATTTAACAGAAAATAAAATTTTCTTGGAGTAACATGGGTAGGAGAGTATCCTAAATCCAAGAACATATTTATTAAAATAAATAATAGTTTTAAATAATTCACTATTATATCTCTAAACATAAAATGACAGTTCATTTGATTTGCAATAGTCAAAAATCTGCAAATCGGCTTTAATTTGCATGATAATTAAGATCAAATTCTGCATACTGACATAATATGCATAGTGGTGATATCTTACTCATTGGCTAACCCACACAATGATAATTGGATAATATCATACACTAAACAATGAGATTAAAGAAGTAAGGGATATATGACAGCTCAAATTATTTTATTTCATTATAATTTACATGATTTTATTGCACATGTCAGAATTTTAAGAGTTTGCATAAGGCAATGAAATTTTCTTTATAATCTCAGTTAGGATAATTTAGCAGTTCAGATACATAATACAAATTTTAGGACTAGATTTTTCTTTTCAAGTTGATTCTCAATTCCTAATTGTACCAAGTCAATTGTTAGGTTAGTCAAACCCTAATTTCTAGTTCAATTGGCCAGGTTGGCACAACTCAGGTGGGAGATTTTTCGCTCTTGGTGTTCCTTAAATAAAGAATCATATTGAATACCCTTCCTTAGTTTCATACTAATCGTACAGAATTTTGAAAAAATAATTTACCTTTCAATTTTCTTGTCTTATTGAGACTTCTATTCCAGCTACATGTAGTGTATACAAATGATGTGTATTTGCTACAAGATGAAAGCATAAGAGGATCGACTATTTCATCATATGTTCATAAAGTCATAAATGAAATTAATTCATACCTCTTCAGTGGATGAGAAATTTATCAGGATTGTAAAATTTGAATGAAGATATAAAGTTAGATACAATATACCTGATTGGAGAATATATTATTTCTTGTTGAAGTTGGAGTTTGATTCCATATTTATCCTTTCAACAAAACTCTACTAAGAAGTCGCTAAATGATTATAAGTAATCTATGATAAATATTTATCATCATATATGCATTTTCTCTAAATCTCTGGCAACATACAATTGATAAAAATTAAAGTAATCTCCTCTTTAAAAATTCCCATTTATAAAAGATTTAATATGATACTGATAATTTAGCTATCCCAATTCATAAGTCATAGTCACAAACAATTATGTTAGTACAGAAAAAATACCTAAACAAATGTAGAAAATAAAAGTTAACTTATATCATTGAAGAAAAATGTTCAAATTTAATTTTTTTTAATAATTATATGAAATTTCTCAGTTAGTCTTTTATATGGACTACTTCCTATTTCAAGTTATCTTTCATGTATATAGTAAACTATAACAGAATATGAAAATCTTTTGCTAACTCCAAGTTAGAAATCAGTAAATAAATTTACTCACAAGTTAAAATAAGTATTTAATAATAAAAATAATGTAAAAATATCATAGGCTAATTGAGGTACAATAGTTTGACCCAGTGATCCAACTAATTTCATGCGGCATAAAGAATTGAATGCAAATTGGAATAATACACGAAATGAGCATAATTATTCTTCCATTTTCATATTGTATTTGTAAAAGGAACAAAAGAAGAAATTAATTCACACCTTAATTTTTTTTATTTTTTTTCAATAAAATGACATGTTCTTTTGTTTAATTATGCATTAAAAGTAAATAAATTGAAAAAGTAAACTTGTCAAAAGGATTAATCACTAGGATATATAAAAGATCCACTTATGAGACAAATTTAAAAATGTATTTAAACTAAATAATTTTAGCCTACTAAGATTTCAATAAATGAATACAAACTCAATTTATGATTGGCATATAAAAGGTACATGGAATATCAAGAGCTAAATAAAATGCAAATGATATTGAATTAATCTAGCTAACAAAATATATAACTTATTTATTGATTGAAAAATCTGAATATAAACTCGAACATGCACAATCAAATTTAATAAGAAGTATTTGAAGTTAAAACAATAATTAATATTTAAAACCAAAAGTTATCTATTGTCTTCTAGATTGTTGGATATTTTAGAGATCGATTTTCAAATTATACATGCAATTAAACTAGCATTCAAAAAACTCCTAGACATGAATTATTTATTATAAAATATTTTCAAAAAATAATAAATCAAGAAAGAAAAGCTGGCCTGGGGTATGCAATCGTGAAACACTGCCCCAGAGGACAAGCCCATCTCTCTATCCAGACATTGAATCAGCCTCATATCCTAGTGATAAAAACTTCCCCGGTAGATCACCAGCACCTGCCATTGGACGGGAGTCGGGAGAGCAAGCCTCTGCTCAGATGAAAAAGTAATTGCCCATAGAATGTAAGGAAAGAAAAGAATTTAATTTAAAATTGAAGTTTTCTCACTAGGAGCAACCTCAGAGAATTTTATAAAGGGAGAGAAGAGAGCTCTTATTCTTGTTGAGAATGAAGGGTTGAAGCTCCTTTTATAGGTTCTAAGAATTCTACCATTAACATCAAATAAACAAAAATATTAAATTTCTATTAATTAAATCTGATTTTTTTAATTTGAAATCTCATCTTAATTAACGAATTATGATGGACATTAAAATCACTTTAATTGGGTGATCAAGACAATTAAAGAAGAAAATATTTTTATGTTTACCTCAATGAAGTACAATACTTATTTGAAATTTGCAACATCCCCTCAAAATCAAGTGGGAACTAAAACTTTTCAATACAAAATATCCAACAATATTCTTTGTTTTGCTTCGTTCATCCTAAAAATACTAACGATTAGAAATTTTTAATGATAAGAAATTTTTATGTAAAATTTTTAAGCCACTAGGTATTAATGATCAAATTTAGAGGACTAAATATGATGTGACCCCGACTACTTGAAAAAGGGATACTAAATGGAATGGAGTTATGGAGATGACTCTTATAAGAAACACTACCAACATTAATGGTCACTCCTAAAGAAATGGATCATATGTCTTATTATATTAGGACATTGAAGTATCCTAAAGCGTAAATGAGTTTTTATTTGTGAAAAGAATATACTCATGAAACTCTAGAGAAGTTCAAGATAGAAAATCATAAATAATGGCACTCCATCTGAAACCAACATGAAGTTGAGTTAAAAAAGGTAAGATATAAAGGTGAGTGTTGACACTTTAAAAAGACAAACTACCAGATAGTATTTTAACCAGCCCAAATGATGCCTAAACTTGTCGACATTTACAAAAGACGAGTTGTGAATAAGTTGACGACTAGTTTTTGCCCATCCTCTAGGGATAAAGTAATGACTCGAATCTTACTGATCCAATGAAATAGACAGTAAATCAAGTATTGCCTTTAAAGAGACTTAAGCAAGCCTATGAGGCTAAATCAGTTCAACACTTAGCCTTGCATTAACCCAAAGGGATAGCTTCACTTCAAACTTTACAGCCTTATTAAAGGGCCAAGTTTCTAGCTTCGCACAAAGCTCTTCAGAGCTTCTTAAAGAGCTAACTTGTACCTTCACCTGAAGCTAATTCCAGCTTCGCCTGAATCTAATTCCAGCTTTGCCTTAAGCTTTGTGCTAGCTTCGTGCAAATCTAAGTCTAGCTTCACTTGAAGTTACTTGATAGCTTCGTTTGAAACTTTACCTAGCCCTGCCGGGGTGCTTGCCAAGTCAGTAATTGAACAATTATTAGTGGGCTAACCCCACTACTTTAGTGGGTTAAAGCCACTTTAAGTGGGCGGTTGCACCCGCCCACTTTGTCTGACATTAAATAGAGACAGCCTGGAAAAACGACCAATGAATAGGCTCGCGCGAACCTGTCTAGCTTCGCATGATGCCTATATTAAGCTTCACGTGAAGTCTTGTAGCCTCACGCTAAACTCACAATAGCCTCAAGCGCAAAGCTAGCATACTATTTCAGTATTGCTGAAACCTAGGGGCAATTACGCCCCTGAGAGCCTATCAATAGCTCATTCTTCGGATGAGCTCGGGGCAGCATTTTGGCAGTACTTTAGACAAAATTTTGACAAGAGAAAATTCTAGAGTTTTAGCAAATAAAAAAATCATTCTCTAACTTTCAAGCTTTCAGAGACCTAATTCTCTAATCTCAGGGCGCAAATTCTCTACGATCTTCCACTCTCAAGAAATTTTCAGAACCAAGCGAGAAGAAAATCTCTAAGACTTGGTCGCTCGCATCATCAATGGAACAAACTGGTCACACGCTGACTAGACTTCCACCGGCACACTTTCCTAGAAATCTCAGTAGAACATTCTTGCAACTTTCTTGTTTAATTACTTGTAATTTTCTACAATAATCTTGTAAGTTTTCCCATACTTCAAATCTATGGAAAATAAGATGACTCTAGAAAAGGAGTCCAATTTGGAAGAAACTATAGAAAGCTTAAATAGAACTTTTGAAAGTTTTATGGTGTTTTCACGTTCCTTGCGAAGTAACTCCAAGGTAGATTATAAAGAGCAAAAAGAGGAAATCATCTCGGGGCAACTGCAAGAATTTTTTGAAGAGGCCGAAGCACATGAGGATGAAGGATCGAGCATCAAAGAGACTAAGCATATAATGAGGAAGAATAAAGCTACATAAAGGATCTCAAGTGGTTGATTGATTATTATAAGAAGAAACTTATCTCAGATTCATCAATACAGAAGACACAAGAGACATCAACCGAGATCGCATGCCAGAAGGAGGATACGGAAACTTGGAGCAAAACTTTCAACATCATCTGCCAAGAAAATTCGGCTACACAATAAAACTTTCGGCTGGACAGTCGTTCTCCTATTAAACCAAAGTTTCTGTTTATTCCAAAACTTCCTCCAGATTTCGTACCAAGCAATGAAGAAGCTGAAGTTGAAAAAATTGTGTTCAAAGCTAGAGTTCCTTTCGAAAGAATAAAACTTGACTTGAGTATCTATACTTTGATGAGACACTAATTCAGCAATCTTTTGAAGAGACTTTACTCCATGCATTGTCAAGTTTTTACAATTTCAAGTATTTGTTTAAAGATATTGGATGTGTCTCTTTGCAGGTTGAAGATGCTTTACCATATGATGTTGCTGATGATGAATTGATCCATTGCATGAAAGTTCAAAGAGGACATATCAAAAGAAACATAAACTAAAATTGAAGAAAACAAAAAAAAAGTGGATAGACTCAATGAGAAGTTGACAAAGAGGTTGAGTACATCTAAATCTCCTCTGAAGAGAGCACATTGGGAAAGTAGAAAGCATTCTCGTAGACAAAATCGATGAATAAAGGTAAGGAAATTAATTTGTTGTAAATATGAATACTAACTATTTTTTCTTTTTTCTTTTTGTGTATCCTAGCCCAGAACCAGAGTTTTAAATTATAAATAGAACTATAAGATGAACTAACTTGACAAAACAAAGCTGCCAAAAAAACAAAATTTTTTTTGAGGATCAAAAGAGTCAAAAGTACGGCTAGGTAGCTGAATTTACGGCTACGTAGCTGAACAATTTTAGAATTACAAGTTCAAATTTTTTTCCAGATAAGTATTTCTCCAGTGGGTTATATATGAATATGACTATTTTTTGCAAATTGATATACATGATTTTTTTATTGCTTTTACAAGTTTCAATTAGCATAAGTTGATTTTTAGGAGTGATATTTATTTGTTATTTTACATGTGTTATTGATTCATCTTGTACTATATTAGGACATGTCAAGGTATGGTATGGGGGAGGGGTCTAGGATTTTTTATTTTAATTTTTCTTTATTTTTAGGTTAGAATTTTTTTATTTATTTCTTTTCTTTTTAGAATTTTCTAGATTTTTCATTTTTTTTTACTAACTGGGAAAAAATCAAATTTCAGTAAGTTTATCTAGTTTTAAGGGATTTAGTGACCATATAGTTTGAATTGGATAGAGATATCAATTTGATAGATTCCTTAGTTCCTTAAGAAGAGATGAAAATTTTGAAAATTGAATAACATCTAGAATTTGTTTACGTGAATATGCATCTTATCTGCACTAACACATTGGTTTAAGCTTGAGATAATGAGAATTACTTAATACTTGAAAAAAAGAGAAAAATTTATTGATTAGCTAGATACTTTCGTCTCAAGAAGACTTCGTATTTACACAAAAGATAGTTAGGTAAGTTGAAAAATATAAAAAAAAGAAGTGCTTAAAGGGCAACAAAGTGATAATACATCGAAACTTCTATATTGTAAAAAAGAAAAAAGTTTAAGCATGAAATGTTTGAATCAAAGTCCCAAGTTAAGAGCTATCACATATTCACAAAGATGCATAGAATTAGAAAACTTAGGAAGGATGGTAATGTATGCTAGAATTTGAAATCTCTCGGATAAGAATATAGGATGTTTTGATAGGAGATTGAACTTGAAAAAGATTACTTAAGATAACTATTGAACTTATTTTCTTGTGATGCTTATTGATTTAAAAAGATTTTTCTTTTTCTTTCTACTTATTTTTCTCTTTCTTTATTTTCAGTTATCCTTATTTTTCTTTATCCTTATTCCTTAATCTCTTTATATTCTTTTTTTTAATTTTGTGAATTTTGTGGGTATATTCAATACAAAATCTCACAAGACAACACTCGTCCATTAGGGTAACCTAGGGGTTTACAGCTTGTTGCACGTGCTAAGTGCAATCTTGATTCCTACGAAAGTGAGTTAAGATTTTTAATTTTTTTTTAGGATTTTAGTTTTTTCTTTTAAGATTAGGAATTTTGCTCGAGGACTAGCAAAAGTTAGGCATAGGGGGTGTAATAATTGTGATTATCATCTATATTTTGTACCATTTTTATACTATTTTTGTTACACATTTAATGTTGCATGGTGTTTATGTTTTTGTTTATACAGAAATTAGATCAAGAGCATAAAATTAGTGAAAAAAGATGAAAAAACAGAAAATTGAAGTTGAAGAGATAATTGCAGCGGTATATTGTAAGATACAGACATCCAAATAGACTTGACAAAATAGTGTATAAAATATGAAAAAACATCTAACAAAAATTTGAGGTCAAATTAAGTCAAAGTTCGCTGGGTAGCCGAATTTTCTACTGAGCAGCCGTCACTGTTCAACAGAGATCAAAAATCTGTTTCAGTCTCAGATTCAGACTGTAAACCTTTTAATATTTTGATCATAATTTTTGCTGCAGGTATTCAATTATGATGATTCAAGATGCTATAAAAAGAGAACGTAAAGGGCTACAATCATTATGTTTACACTGTTTCCTAGTTCAGTCGTTTGTTTTTCCATATTCATCAATTAACGTCAGCCATCTGCAGATCAATTCAGGATTGAATTTTCACACCAAACTAAAGTAGGATTAGAAGTCCTCATGTGTTCCTGATTGAATTGGCTCTGAGGTCTATATGAAGGGTTGCAATCTCTTGTAATTGTATCAATCTCATCAATCTCTCGATAATCTCATCAACAAAAATATAGAAATAACCTTTGTAATTTAGGTTTTAGTTTTTTTTTTTCTTATATAAAATTCTGGCTTTTGGAGAAGAAATTCTGGTGTTTTAGAAGAAGAAGATTAGAGCAGAAGCGGCAACTAAGGATTAGACGTGATCCTCAAATTGATGTTATCCTTTCCCTTGCTCTTTTAATTTATTATATGAAGATAGAAATCATGTTTATTATTTTTTACAATTTATTTATCATGCACTAAATCTCCATAGATAGGGTGTTCATGTAAGCAATTATTATGAAGATTTAATCTTATTGTTTTGTATTAGTTTTATGTTACTACTCCGTTCTTCATGTTTGATTCGATGCATGTTAAGTTTTTATTCTCGTTCTTCATATTATTAATTGATGTGCACAATTATATAGAAGGTTAGGTTTGAGACCGAGAGGAGATAATTTAGTAATACTTCATGATAATAGAAATCACAACTTGATAAGTTTAGACGTAAAAGTTGTGCAATCTTATAGAAAAATTAACCTTGCTTAATGCTTTCTCTAACTTATAAATCTACTAGATCGAGAAATTGTAGGTTAGAATTAATATTCGAGAGAGAATATTAGTTAAGATAGGGACTTTCAATAGTTAACATGAGTAGTATATAGTTACTAGCACAATTAACTTGTTAATTCAGATTATTAATTGTTGAAATCAATTGCCTTAGTGATTTTCCTATCCAAAGCCAATATCTGTCTTGTTTATTTCACTTTCAAATCTATATCTTTCGTTCAAATAAAACATTGTGTGTTAATACACCATTGGTACTTAATTAGATAACAATCTTCGTGTATTCGACATTCTACTCTATCACTTTATTACTTGCAAATGATTGATGCAATTGATATTCGACTCACATCAACCATCTATGAATAGATGGGTGCCCAGATTCAATTCACCCTTGTAGTCCTCAGTGGCTAGCTGCAAAATTAATGTGACTACCTCTAGAAGCAAATTTAAAATTTAGTATGTCTTAGTCTATCATGTCCAGTTTATTACTTCTGAGTAGACGAGTCTCTAAAGTCGAATACAACTTTTCGTTTATTGTTATATTTAGTTTGTCACCTCTAAACAGTAAACACTCCGAGTTTGGTAATCTCTAATCGGTTATGTCCAGTCGTCACCTCTGAACCGATGAATACCCAATCTCACCTTTCTTTGTCGTTATGTCAATTTCGTCACCTCTGAATGACAAAATTTCGTGTCTGGTGATTCCTAATCAGTTATGTCCCATCTGCCACTTCTGAACTGACAGATGTCCAGATCTAATTTTTTTCCAGTAAGGACTCTTTTTTCGTTATTATGTCTAGCCTGTCACATCTGAACAGTGAACCTTTGGTTCTAGTGATTCCTAATGAATTTTTAAATCTACCCTCTTTTAATCCCCAGTGGATTCTCATATTTGACTTATTTTATCATGTTCTTAACCTCTAAATAGTTTCAGTCACAATTGTAATTCTCTTGTAAAAGTGCCTAACGATGAAGCTAGTAGTTTAGCTACACTTTGCAAGCAAAGTTTGCCCAGAACGGTTCCAGCAGCGAGGTTATTCATCCATGAGGGGAAACTAGAATATAACTAGCTTCGCCTACCATAGTCTCGCCACAAAGGCGAAGCTAAACCCATATTTTTGTGGCCTTTTCTTTAACAATCAAATCATCATGCTTCAAACAGGTGTGAACACCCAAAGCAATTCAAAGTATTTCGAAATCCAAACCATCCCATTGTAGATTTATGACAACTTTGAAGGGGTTTTGTTGACACTTTGAAAAGATAAACTCTCAGACAGCATTTTAACCAATCCGAACGATGTCTAAATTTTTTGACATTTACAAAAGTCGAGTTGCAAATAAGCTGACGACTAGTTTCTTCCCATCCTCGAAAGTCAAAATAATGACTCGAACCTTACTGATTCAGTGAAGCAGATACTAAGCTAAATATTTCCTTTAAAGAGGCCTAAGCAGGCCTATGAGGCTACGTCAGTTCAACACCTAGTCTCACATGAACCCAAAGGGATAGCTTCGCTTGAAGCTTTACAGCCTCATTAAAGGGCTGAGTTTCTATCTTCGCACGAAGCATTTCAAAGCTTCTCAAAGAGCTAACTTGTAGCTTCGTCTGAAGCTAATTCCTGCTTCACATGAAGCTAATTCCAGCTTCCCCTGAAGCTTTGTGCTAGCTTCGTGTGAAGCTAAGTCTAGCTTCATGCGAAGTTAATTGATAGCTCCGTTTGAAGATTTACTCAGTAATTAACCAATTATTAGTGGGTTAACCCTACTACTTTAGTAGGTTAATGCCACTTTAAGTGGGCGGTTACACCCAACCACTTCGTCCCACATTAAATGGAGACAGCCAGAAAAAATTGCAATTGAATAGGATTGCGCGAACATGTCTAGCTTCACGCGAGGCCTATATTTAGCTTCGCATGAAGCTTTGTATCCTTGTGCGAAACTTACAATAGCCTTGGGTGCGAGGCTAGCAAACTGTTTCAGTCTTGCTGAAATCTAGGGACAGTTACACCCCTGAGAGCTTATAAATAACTCATTCTTGAGATGAGCTCGGGGCAGCATTTTGGTAGCACTTTAGAAGGAATTTTGATAAGAGAAAATTTCTAGAGTTTTGACAAAGCAAGAAATCATTCTCTTACTTTCAAGCTTTCAGAGACCTAGTGATCTAATCTCTGCGCACTAATTCCCTATGATCTTTCACTTTCAAGGAATTTTCGGAACCCAGCGAGAAGAAAATCCCTAAGACTTGATCATTCGCATCATCAACGGAGCAAATTGGTTGTGCGCTGACCAGACTGCCGCTGGCACACTTTCCTAGAAATTTTAATAGAAGATTTTTGTAATTTTCTTATTTAATTTTTGTAATTTCTACAACAATTTTGTAAGTTTTCTCATACTTCAAATCTATGAAAAATAGTGAGTCTCATATTTCTCAATAGTTTATTAGAATGTGATATAGGAGATGAAGGAACAAAACAATTAGCAGGCCAAAATTAACTTTACCTATCGACAGCGCCCTTCTAGCTTGCAGAAAGGAAAAAGTTTATCAGTTTAACCTTACATGTCAATAGCACCCTTATAGCCTGTTGACAAGCTTTTAAAGAATGTCGAGTTTTGTCAGTTTTTGGCTTCACTGTCGACAGCCCCATTCAGCTGTCGATAGCCCAAAGCATATATACATGTATCTGAATCAGTTTAGGATTTGGTTTAGTTTATTTTTTGTTTCTTTATTTTTAAACTTTCTTTCTTTATTTTGAATCTAATTTTATAGATAGTATAGGACTTATTCTGAGCATATTAAAGGCCCTTGAATCTATTGTATTTGTATTCAACAATTATTCAACTTTTAATCAATATATTTTGAGTTTTTCCTCATATTTGTTCGTGGTTTCGAGTTGTTCTCTTTGGCTCATGGATTTGAGTCGCCCTTCCTCGTGGATTCGAGTATCTACCCCTACTTGAAGGCTTCTTTAGGTTTCGTCAGCTCTAGAATGAGATCAAGCCCGCATCGTTTATCTTCTTCGCTTCCTCGCATACGTCAAGTGGTATCAGAGTTTCGGCAAATGCTTTGACGATGGCCAGGAACGACGACGAGCAACAAACATGTCCATAAGGATGGATACTTTTGAAGGGAGGCTCAGCACTCTTGAATCAACCATGAACGTTGTGGTTCAGGAGCTTAAGAAGATCTCTCTTAAGCTTGATGATCAAACCTAGTTAATGGTATGTACCGAAGCGGGTTGGATCGTATAACAAACAACTCTCTGCCACCACAATCATAAGGTCATCCTCATCCACCACCTCCACCTATCTTAAACAATCCTCACCCACAATCCCCACTACTAAAGCAACCATCACCAATTCAACCACCCCCCGTTACTATCACCCTCATATTGATCACCCTCATATCAATCATATCCAAATCAACTACCCCCAAATCACCCATATCAATACCCTACACCACCAAACTACCCTCTACGACATCCCCAAATGGATGACTTCTCTGACGAGGAGTTCAACAACCCCGCTTCTTAGTATAACTTTGGAGATAATGGCCTAGCCTATGGAAGGCATGGGAGATTGCTAATCCTAATCCAAATAGGAGAGACGGGTTTCTGACCCAAGTAGGGAGGCTAGAATTCCTTACTCTAATCATGGTAGGAAATGAGGATACCCAAATTCTCAAGAGTACAGGAGGAAGGTTGACATCCCCTCTTTCAGCGGAAATCTTGACAAAGAATCCTTTCTGAATTGGATCTATGAGGTGGACAAATTCCTTGATATAGCTTACGTTCCCATGAAGAAACAAGTCAAAATTTGTGGTATACAAACTCAAGGAAGGAGCAGCCGCATGGTGGGATCAATTGCAAGTCTCATTAAGGCGATAAAGAAAGCAACATGTGATGACATGGAGGCATATGAAGTAACTTCTATAAGGTAGATTTCTTTCACCCATTATCAATAGATCCTCTACAATTAATTTGAGCAATGCAGGCAAGGTACGAGAACTGTGACAACATACATGGAGGAGTTCTATCGCTTCACGTCGCGATGTGATTTGTCACTGACGGAGGAGCAGCAGACTATAAAGTACATTCACAGGTTAAAATACCCCATTCAGGAGCGTGTGGATCTCCAAGACTTATACTCCATTGACGAAGCAAGTCTGCCCAACCTCTCACACTACCAGATGAATTCAAAAGAGATTGAAATTCTAAGAGAGAAAGTCGAAGAGCTAATTCGAAAGGGGCGCATTAGAGAGAGCATGAGTCCATGCGTGGTACCGGCCCTTTTGACGCCAAACAAGAATGAAAGTTGGCACATGTGCGGGGACATCCGAGCCATCAATAAGATCACTATCCGATATTGATTTTTGATACCATGCCTTGATGATATGTTGGATTGAGTAGGATGGTCGTGCATGTTTTCAAAGATTGATCTGAGAAGCAGCTACCACCAAATTCGCATTTGGTCAGGAGATGAATGAAGACGGCGTTCAAAACTCTAGAAAGACTATACGAGTGGATGGTCATGTCCTTTGAACTATCCAATGCACCAAGCATTTTTATGAGATTGATGAATCAAGTGTGTAAACCTTTCTTGAGAAAATTTGTGGTTGTCTACTTTGACGACATCCTAATCTACAGCTCAAGTGAAGTCGAGCATCTCCAACATCTACAGGACGTGTTCAAGTATTGCAAACCAATGCGTTATACATCAACCTGAAGAAGTGCAGCTTCATGACTACAAGCTTGATATTCTTGTGTTTTATGTTTAGTTCGCAAGGAATCCATGTAGATGAGGAGTGAGTAAGGATAATTCGAGATTGGCCCGTACCCAAGGGTGCTACCGAGGTAAGAAGCTTTCATGGCCTAGCTACTTTTTATCGACGTTTCATTTGCAATTTTAGTAGCTTGGTAGCACCCATGATAGACTGTTTGAAGAAGAAGCGTGTTTTCGTCTGGACCGATGAAACTGAAAGGGCTTTTGAACTTATCAAGGAGAAGCTTACTAATGCCTCTATCTTAACCTTTTCAAACTTCGATAAGGTGTTCAAGCTAAAGTATGAGGCTTGCAGGGTTGGCAATGGACTAGTACTTTCATAAGAAAAGAGACCTGTTGTCTTTCAAAAATTGAACGAGGTACAACAAAAGTAGTCTACATTTGAACAGGAGTTATATGCAATGTACCATTCATTGAAGTCATGAGAGAGCTATCTTATAACTAGTGACTTCGTATTATTTTCAGATCATCAATTACTCCAATACTTCAAGAACTAAAAGCACATAAATAAGATGCATGTTAGATGGGCATCCTGTTGGCCCAAGGTTACAATCACCTTTGTTTAGTGTGTTTTGATGATTACAAAACATATTAGTTATTTGTACTAATATTATTTATTGTTTAAGTGTGTTTCAGGGTTCTAACTCTACTAAAGGTTTACACCATAAAAGAAAGTGTTTTTGGACTCAAGTTAACTCAAAGTGGGCTCAAGACTCAAGTGTTGAAGACCTTGATGGTGAAAAGCCCCCTTGAAGAGCTTGTAGTACTTAGAACCAATGTAAGAATTAGAATGTTAAAGTTTGAGTGTTGGATATTGGCTCTAGGATACACACCACACAATTTGGTCTTGTATTTAAGTTTTCATGTTTTAAAAAGTTTAGGTTTCATGCCTTAAATATATATTTACATGACTCTATATTTTACAAAAATAAATACCATGTTTAGATCTTGTTTATATGCTCATACTAGCATATTACTTAAGTTTTCCTTAAAAGTCAAAAATTATTTCGCAAAATTTTTCAAGTCAAAAATACCTGTTTTTCCTGTTTCAGGCTGACCGGCCGACCGGCCCGGTCGACCGGCCACTGTGCCTGGGCGTGCACGTCTGTGCACGTCCTACGGTCGACCGGACGGTCGACCGTCTGAGAGCAAGATTGCTCTCGGGTTTTCTAGGTCGACCGTCCGGTCGACCGCTAGAGGAAAACTGAGAGCAGGTTTGTTCTCAGGTTTTCTGGGTCGACCGGCCGGTTGATCGCCAGAAGATCTGAGCCAACGGCTCTTTGACCAGCTGAGCTGGCGGTCAACCGGCCCTGTCGACCGCCAAGCCTGCTACTGCCCAACGGCTCTTTCCTCTTTTGTGCTATTCTGAAATCTGTTTTTTGATCTGTTTTTTGGCAGACTTTTACAGGGTTTTTCAGTTCTTTTTCAAAGCAAATAATCTCTAAATAAATTGTTTTAAACCTTTTTTTTCTCCCTATAAATAGAGGAGAAGACTCTCTTACAAAACACCAAGAAAATCCTCAAGTTTTCAAAGTTTTCAAAAGAGAAAAGAAAAGTGTTTAAGCTCTCCATTTCCAATTCTTTCTTGAGCTAGTTTTCAGTTGTATTCCCTTGCAAAAATCATCTCTACAACTGAGTTTTTCTCACTACACTTCATAGAGCCAAAAATCCCTAACTCATTCTATAGTGAAGTTGTAAAAGAGTGAGAGTGTTGTAAAAGAGTTTGGTGATCTTGTTGTGATCACTCTTGTTCTTGTTCCTCTTCTTGTTCTTGTGGAGACACCTCTTCGGTAGAGGTTTTGTAAGTTGTGGAGCTCGGTGCTCGGGTCTTCGGTAGACCATTGTAATCGTCCTCGGTGGATAGTGAAAACCCTTCACGGAGGTGAAGGCGGGGAGTAGAGCGGTGGCTCGAACCTCGAAACAAATTCTTGTGTTTGCGATTGCCTTGTGTCATTCTTGCTTTAAATTTCCTTTGCTCTCTATTGCTTTCATTTAATTGCTTGAGTTCTAACTTTCTTTCTTTGTGCTATTATTTCAAGCTTGTGATACTTGTGATATATTGTGTGCATCTCACTATTCATCCATCATACTTTGGCTTGATCGATCATATCTCATAACAAGGTTGCATTGCGCACCTCTAACCCATTCAAGGGGAATTGGGAGGAAGGAGTTCAGAACCTCTCACGGGGTATTCGGCTCTTAGTCTTGTTTTGAGAGATCGTTACATCATTCATCATACTTAGTTTTAAAAAGATTGTTAGATTAGCAATAACACCTATTCACCCCCCCTCTAGGTGTTTTTTCAATTGGTATCAGAGCTTGGTTACTAGGCTCTTGGCTTAACAACCCTAGAAAGATCCTAATATTGCTAATCATTTCATTCATACTCACTTAGTAAAGATGGCCGATGGTATTAAGACACCCCCTAAGTTTGATGGACTTAACTTTCCCATATGGAAGGTTAAGATGACCGTTTTCTTGCAATCTCTAGGTAGTCGAGTTGCAAAGGCCGTGACCAAACCCTTTAGTGCACCCCCCGGTGATAAATCCACTTGGTCCGAAATAGAGACCAAAGAATTTGATGCCAATGCTAGGGCTCACTATGCACTACTTCAAGCCCTTAATGATGATGACATAGCTAGAGTTATTCATTGCAAGTCCGCATATGAAATTTGGACACATTTGCTAGTTACACATGAAGGGACCTCACAAGTGAAGAGGGCTAAGATTGACTTCTTCGGTCCCAATATGAGAATTTTTGCATGCAAGAAAATGAAACCATAGATGATATGGTTACAAGATTTATAAAGATTACTAATGGACTTTCTTCTCTAG
Organism: Agave tequilana; assembly: GCA_038442645.1. NCBI lineage: Eukaryota > Viridiplantae > Streptophyta > Magnoliopsida > Asparagales > Asparagaceae > Agave > Agave tequilana. The sequence continues at coordinate 107,823 of JAVJIF010030067.1, read as the reverse complement.
GTGATGCTATCGACAACGATCAAAGAGTAAGAAAGATCATCCGAGCTCTTCCTCCTTCATGGGAAGTAAAAGCAACAACCTTGAAGGAACTCAATGACAAGGAGGAGATGGAGCTAATTGGTCTCATTGGGAACCTCAAAACCCATGAGATGGAGAGGAAGTGAGGAGGACATGGCTCCTTCCAAGAAGAAGACAATAGCCTTCAAAAGTTAATCCACACACTCCGACGAAGACGATGAAGAAGAAGATGACGAAGAGCTCTCACTTCTTGTGAAGAACGTCCGGAGGATGTACAACAAGGCTAAATTTCAAGGAAGAAGAGATGGCAAGGAGGCAAAGAAGAAAAGAAAGATCATTTGCTTTAATTGCCAAAGACCGGGACACATAGTGGCGGAGTGTCCGGATAAAGTGAAGCCCTCCACCTCAAAGAAGCCTCACAAGAAGAAGGCAATGAAAGCTACATGGGATTCCGAGAGCGAATCCGAGGAGGAGATTGATACCGCCAACATGTGCTTCATGGCTAATGAAAGCACAAGTAAGGTAACCCCTTCCACTTCTCCTAATGATGAACTTTCCATGGATGAGTTAGGAGAAGCTTTTGTAGAATTATCACATAACTATGATTTTCTTAAGAAAAAGTATTTAAAAATGAAAAGGAAAATGAATCTCTTAATCATCAAGTTTTTACTCTTTCTAAAGAAAAGGATGAATTACTTTCCACTCTTGTTTCCACTCAAAAAGATTTTGACAAGTATAAGATTTCTTGTAAAGGCAAGTCTCCACAAATTGATTCTAATGATATTACCATGCTTAAAAAAAGAATAGACTCATTGAGAATTGTTTTAAAAAATTGTGAGTTTGATAAGAAGAAGATAGAGGCCATGTTTCCTAAGAAACAAGCCCCTAAGAAAAATGTTCACCATGCTCATGCTCATGTTCATACCACACAACCTTTACATCGTGGCAAACCCCCAAAGCATGCTCACACTTCACACACACATCATGCATTCATGTATGAAAGAGTGTTCTCATGTTCACATTTGGGGCGGAAAGGACACTTAGCCAATTTTTGCTATGATAGACTAAGTGTATCTTATCATAATGTATGGGTTCGAAACACTAACTTTCAAGACCCAAGAAAGTTTGGGTACCAAAGTCAACAATTTTGTTAAATGATATAGGTACCTTCCAAAGCCCAACGACGTAGAGGATTATGGTATCTTGATAGTGGTTGCTCAAGGCACATGACTTGGGACATCAACAACTTTGCAATCCTATCAAGATACCATGAAGGTGGCACCGTCACCTTCGGAGATGATGCCAAGGGTAAAATCATCGGTATTGGTAATGTAAAACTCGGCACATCCCCTTTAATTGAAAATGTAGTTTTAGTTGATGGACTCAAGCATAACCTCTTGAGTGTTAGTCAACTTTGTGATAAAGGTTTTGATGTTTTTTTGATCATATAGCTTGTAAAGTAATTGATAGAATTTCTAATACTTGTGTGTTTTCCGGTTTTCGTGAAAGTAATGTTTATATGATAGATATGTCTAATATGTCTTGTAATATTACTTGTTTAAAAGCCCTCGATGACGACTCTTGGTTGTGGCATAGAAGATTAGGCCATATTTCATTTGACCACATATCTAGGTTAAACACAAAGGAAATGGTGAAAGGTATTCCTTGTTTGAGTTTTGAAAAGGACCGAGTTTGTGACGCATGTCAATTTGGGAAACAAACTAAGTCTTCTTTCAAGTCAATTAAGGATATCATGACATCACGTCCTTTGGAGTTAATCCATATGGATCTATTTGGCCCTACACAAACCAAAAGTCTTAGTGGGAATAGATTTGCATTTGTTTTGGTTGATGATTTTTCACGGTTTACTTGGGTTTTCTTTCTTGAACACAAAATCAAGCATTTTCATATTTCCAAACTTTTAAGAAAAGAGTTGAAAAAGAAAAAGAGTCTTCAATTTTAAGAATAAGAAGTGATAGAGGAGGTGAGTTCATTAACCTACCCTTTACCACTTTTTGTGAAGAATATGGAATTAAGCATGAACTTTCTTGTCCTAGAACTCCACAACAAAATGGAGTAGTTGAACGAAAAAATCGAACTTTACAAGAGATGACTAGGACAATGCTAAGTGAATATGGTCTACCACATTATTTGTGGGCCGAGGCCGTTAATACATCATGCTATATATCAAATCGTGTTTTCTTGTGTAAAAATACTTCAAAAACTTCTTTTGAAATGTACTTTTCTAGAAAACCAAATGTTTCATATTTCAAAGTTTTTGGTTGCAAATGTTTTGTTTTAAATACAAAAGATAATTTAGGAAAATTTGATGCTAAAGCTTATGAGGCAATTTTTGTTGGGTATTCTAATACAAGTAAGGCTTATAGAATCTTCAATAAATCATCTTTGACTATTGAGGAATCTATACATGTTAAGTTTGAAGAATCTAATTTGTTTGTTAAGAATGTTGTAGAATAGATGCTTTGGATGAAGGCTTGGAGAAAGTGACCTTGGAGGATACTACTACTATGGGAGACAAGCCAAAGGATGATGAAGTGAAGCTAAAGTAGAAGAGGCTCAAGGAAATGAAATCAAACAAATGAAGTGGAGCCTACTCAACAACTTCCAAAGGGTTGGAGATACAATCCTCATCATCCCAAGGACCTCGTCATAGGTGAAGTATCAAAAGGGGTAACCACTCGCTCTAAACTTCATAATTATTGTGGACATTATGCATTATTTCTCATGTTGAACCCAAGAACGTCCTCGAAGCCGAGGCCGATTCATATTGGTTCTAGCCATGCAAGAGGAACTCAATCAATTTGAGCGCAACCAAGTTTGGCACCTTGTTCCTAGGCCCCACGATAGACCAACAATTGGTACTAAGTGGATCTTTAAGAACAAGTTGGATGAATCGGGTAACGTTGTTAGGAATAAAGCTAGGTTAGTTGCCCAAGGTTACACTCAAATCGAAGGAATCGATTTTGAAGAAACCTTTGCACCCGTAGCACGGCTTGAAGCCATACGGATGACACTAGCATTTGCCTCATATAAAGATTTTAAATTGTTTCAAATGGATGTTAAAAGTGCTTTTCTAAATGGTTTTATTGAAGAGGAGGTGTATGTTGAACAACCCCCCGGGTTTGTTGATCCTACACATCCGAATTTTGTATTTAAATTAGATAAAGCTCTTTATGGTTTAAAACAAGCCCCTAGGGCTTGGTATGAAAGACTTTCTTCATTTTTGATTTCAAATGGTTTTAAGAAAGGTAAAATTGACACAACTTTGTTTACAAAACATGTAGAAAAAGATATTCTTATTGTGCAAATTTATGTTGATGACATTATTTTTGGTTCTACTAATGAATCTCTTTGCCAAGCTTTTGAATCATGCATGAAGGATGAATTTGAAATGTCTATGATGGGGGAGCTCAACTATTTCCTTGGACTCCAAATCAAGCAAAGGACGGATGGGATCTTCATCAATCAAGCCAAGTACACAAAGGAACTCATCAAAAGGTTCGGGCTTGAAGGATCTAAAGTAAGCAAAACTCCCATGGCAACAACTACTAAGCTTGACAAGGATGAACAAGGTAAAATTGTAGACATTAAAGTTTATCGTAGCATGATAGGTAGCTTATTGTATTTGACGGCTAGTAGGCCGGATATCATGTTTTCCGTTTGTCTTTGTGCTCGTTTTCAATCATGTCCTAAGGAGTCTCATTTAGTAGCGGTAAAACGCATAATTAAATACCTTAAGGGCACTATTGAAATGGGTTTGTGGTATCCGAAAATCGGACTATTTGATATGAAGAGTTTTTTGGATGCCGACTATGCGGGTTGTAGGGTAGATAGGAAGAGCACAAGTGGAACATGTCAATTCTTAGGTAATTGTCTTGTATCTTGGTCTTCCAAAAAAAAAATTCGGTAGTCCTTTCAACCGCCGAGGCGGAGTATGTTGCGGCCGGAGCTTGTTGTGCACAAGTTCTTTGGATGAAACATACTCTCCTTGACTATGATTTACACTTTGATCATGTTAAAATATTTTGTGATAATACTAGTACTATTCACATGACAAAGAATGCAAATCAACATAGTAAAACCAAACACATTGACATTAGGTATCACTTTCTTAGAGATCATTATGAGAAAGGTGATATTGATATTGATTATGTTTCTACCGATTTTCAACTTGCCGATATTTTTACTAAACCTCTAGATTATCTCGATTTTCATTTATTTGTGGTGAGTTGAATGTTTGCATTATGGATTCTTAAAGAAAAATTTCTTCTATTTTGTTTGTTTAACCCTTTTTGATGTATGACAAAAAGGGGGAGAAAAGTATGAGTTTGTTTGATTGTTTTGGTTGTTTATTGTGTATATTTTTTTTGGTTGTTTATTGTGTATATTTTGATGCATTTGAGTTTTTGACAAAACTATGTGTTTTCAATGCCTTATGTATTTAGCTCTTCATTGACATTTTTGATACATAGCATTATTTGAGGGGAGCTTTCCAAGCTCTTCTTCCATTTTTTGTTTAAATAACCTATATGTTTTTGTCATCATAAAAAGGGGGAGATTGTTGGCCCAAGGTTACAATCACCTTTGTTTAGTGTGTTTTGATGATTACAAAACATATTAGTTATTTGTATTAATATTGTTTATTGTTTAAGTGTGTTTCAGGGTTCTAACTCTACTAAAAGGTTTACACCATAAAAGAAAGTGTTTTGGACTCAAGTTAACTCAAAGTGGGCTCAAGACTCAAGTGTTGAAGACCTTGATGGTGAAAAGCCCCCTTGAAGAGCTTGTAGTACTTAGAACCAATGTAAGAATTAGAATGTTAAAGTTTGAGTATTGGATATTGGCTCTAGGATACACACACACACAATTTGGTCTTGTATTTAAGTTTTCATGTTTTAAAAAGTTTAGGTTTCATGCCTTAAATATATATTTACATTACTCTATATTTTAAAAATAAATACCATGTTTAGATCTTGTTTATATGCTCATACTAGCATATTACTTAAGTTTTCCTTAAAAGTCAAAAATTATTTCGCAAAATTTTACAAGTCAAAAATACCTCTTTTTCCTCTTTCAGGCTGACCGGCCGACCGGCCCGGTCGACCGGCCACTGTGCCTAGGCGTGCACGTCTGTGCACGTCCTACGGTCGACCGTCTGAGAGCAGGATTGCTCTCGGGTTTTCTGGGTCGACCGCCCGGTCGACCGCTAAAGGAAAACTGAGAGCAGGTTTGTTCTCGGGTTTTCTGGGTCGACCGGCCGGTCGACCGCCAGAAGATCCGAGCCAACGGCTCTTTGACCAGCTGAGCTGGCGGTCGACCGGCCCTGTCGACCGCCAAGCCTGCTGCTGCCCAACGGCTCTTTCCTCTTTTGTGCTATTCTGAAATCTGTTTTTTGATCTGTTTTTTGGCAGACTTTTACAGGTTTTTCAGTTCTTTTTCAGAGCAAATAAGCTCTAAATAAATTGTTTTAAACCTTTTTTTTTCCCTATAAATAGAGGAGAAGACTCTCTTACAAAACACCAAGAAAATCCTCAAGTTTTCAAAGTTTTCAAAAGAGAAAAGAAAAGTGTTTAAGCTCTCCATTTTCAATTCTTTCTTGAGCTAATTTTCAGTTGTGTCCCTTGCAAAAATTATCTCTACAACTGAGTTTTTCTCACTACACTTCATAGAGCCAAAAATCCCTAACTCATTCTATAGTGAAGTTGTAAAAAGAGTGAGAGTGTTGTAAAAGAGTTTGGTGATCTTGTTGTGATCACTCTTGTTCTTGTTCCTCTTCTTGTTCTTGTGGAGACACCTCTTCGGTAGAGGTTTTGTAAGTTGTGGAGCTCGGTGCTCGGGTCTTCGGTAGACCGTTGTAATCGTCCTCGGTGGATAGTGGAAACCCTTCACGGAGGTGAAGGCGGGGAGTAGAGCGGTGGCTCGAACCTCGAAACAAATTCTTGTGTTTGCGATTGCCTTGTGTCATTCTTGCTTTAAATTTCCTTTGCTCTCTATTGCTTTCATTTAATTGCTTGAGTTCTAACTTTCTTTCTTTGTGCTATTATTTCAAGCTTGTGATACTTGTGATATATTGTGTGCATCTCACTATTCATCCATCATACTTTGGCTTGATCGATCATATCTCATACAACAAGGTTGCATTGCGCACCTCTAACCCATTCAAGGGGAATTGGGAGGAAGGAGTTCAGAACCTCTCACGGGGTATTCGGCTCTTAGTCTTGTTTTGAGAGATCGTTGCATCATTCATCATACTTAATTTTAAAAAGATTGTTAGATTAGCAATAACACCTATTCACCCCCCCTCTAGGTATTTTTCACATCCTACTTTGAGCAACTCAAATTTTGTGATCTGTCACAAAGCTGAAGTAGATAACAAAGTTCTCGATGCATTGAGTCAAAGAGTTTCGTTGTTGGTCTCATTACAAAGTAAAATTATTGGGTTCAAATATTTGAATGAGCTATATAAAGAGGATGAAGACTTTGCTCAAATCTGGGAGAAGTGTTCATCACGATAACCTGCATAAGATTTACATATCTTAGATGGATTTTTTCTCAAAGAAAGCCAGCTATGCGTACCAAGGACTTAATTGAGGGAAAATGTTAATAGAGACTTGCATGGAAGCGGACCTGCAGGATATTTGGGAGGGACAAGACGATGGCAAGTCTTGAAGGAAGATACTACTGGACTCAACTTGGGAAAGAATGAGACTACAGTTGTGAAGAACTGTACAATTTGTCAAGTTGCTAAAGGTCAAGCTCAAGATATAGGCTTGTGTACACCTTTGCCTGTCCTGAAGAATATTTGGAAAATTTTGAGCATGGATTTCATCTTGGTACTTCCTCGCACAAAAAAGGGGATAGATTCTATCTTTATGGTAGTTGATCGATTCTCCAAGATGGCACACTTTATTCCTGTCCAGAAGACATCCGATGTACAACATGTAGCCAAATTGTTCTTTCAAGAGGTGTGAGACAGTATGGCGTACCAAGTTTCATTGTTTCAGATCAAGATAACAAGTTCTTGGCGATGTTTTGGATTACTCTATGGAGAAAATTTGACACATCTTTAAAGCACGGTAGCACGGCATACCCGCAAACTGATGACCAAATGAAAGTTATCAACCGCACGTTAGGCAACTTACTGAGGAGCATATGTGAAGACAGGCCAAGAGCATGGGATCAGGTTTTATCTCAAGCAGAGTTTGCTTACAACAATGCAATCCACAGCTCAACAGGTATGTCACCCTTTTTTATTATCTATCGAAGGTACCTCAGCATCTCCTGGACTTGGCCTCATCATCTCCTGGACTTGGCTAAATTGCCTATTGGTGAAAAGTTTAGTAGTGCAGCTAGTGCCATAGGTGAACAAACAATAGATGTACAAAAGGAGGTTCGAACGAGGTTGGAGAATCCAATGTAAAGTACAAAGCCACTGCTGACAAAAGGAGGAGAGAAAAAGTCTTCAAAGAAGGAGATATGGTGATGGTATATTTGAGAAAAGAAAAGATTCCTGCAGGAACGTACAACAAAGTTGAAGCCACAGAAATATGGTTCGTTCAAAATCGTGAAGAAGATCAATAATAACGCCTATGCTGTAAATTTTCCAAGCGATATGGCGATATCAAAGACATTTAATGTGGAAGATCTATATGATTATCACCCACCCGAGCAGCTGTATCCAGATAATAACTCTGGGATGAGATTTCTTGAAGAGGGAGGGACAAATGTAGGAGATGAAGAAACAAAACAACCCAGGCTAAAATAACTTTACATGTCGACAGCACCCTTATGTTCTGTCGACAGGTTTTGCAGAAAGGAAGAAGTTTGTCAATTTAACTTTATCTATTGACAACACCCTTCTGGCCTATTGACAGGCTTTTACAGAAAGTCGGGTTTTATCAGTTTTTCGCTTGACTGTCAATAGCATACTTCAACTATTGACAGCCCAAAGTGTATATAAGTGTATCCGAACTAGTTTAGGATTTGGTTTAGTTTATTTTTTTGTTTTTTTATTTTTAATTTTTTTTTCTTTGTATTGAATCTAGTTTCATAGATAGTATAGGATTTATTCTGAGCCTATAAAAGGCCCTTGAATCTATTGTACTTGTATTCAACTATTATTCAACTTTTAATCAATATCTTTTGGGTTTTTCCTCATATTTTCTCGTGGATTCGAGTTGTTTTCTTTGGCTCGTGGGTTCGGATCGTTCTTACTCGTGGATTCGAGCATCTACCTCTACTTGAAGGCTTCTTCAAGGTTCGTCAACGCTAGAATGAGATCTAGCCCGCATTGTTTGTCTTCTTCGCTTCCCCGTTTGCTTCAGAAAGTCTCCACTATTTGACAGCTGGAGGACTCGATATCTTGATGGTGTTTTATTGATTAGTAGGATTCATCTTCAAACCATAAAGAGGAGATTGGGTTTCATCAACAAACACGACTATGGAATGTTCTTTGTTTTTTCTTGATGATTTTTCAATTGTAAGATAAATAATAATGTTCACACAATAATATATCTACGATTATAATGCAAGCTCATAATGGCTGTCATTGACTCATATAACGTGCGTACATGGCGTTTTTCAATTAAATCCTCACCATCTACATATAACAGTAATCTTCATAATTCAACTGCTAATTTGAATTTTTCTACTTCAGCTTCTTTAATAGTTTGATTATAATATAAGATTTTTGGTAATCAAATCGTTTTATCCTTGGTTTAGTCTCTAAAAGCATCTCTTTTTCCAAAACAATATAACATCTTGCACTAAAAAAAATAACAAGAAGATAAACACGCAAAAACTGTATCTGCGCACGACATGTTTTACCAAAAGAAAAGGAGAAGGGAAAAAAACATGGGAACTTTTAAAACGTTCATGGCATATGTCTATAAATCTAGTGTAGATAGTAGGAAGACTAATGTTGATATTGTATAACATTTAGAGTCTTTGAAGACGTGAGAACTTATTGTTGTCCCCGTTATATACACACACTCTATATAAGATAGATTTGTGTCATTCCAGAAGAATTCGAGACCGAATTCTTCTCACAAATACAACCCTGCGATATCCGAATAAAAGATCCATTCTGTTGAAGTTGATCGAAACTATTTCATGTAACTAAAATTAAAAATCATATATTTTGAACACTTTTTTCCCATTAATCAAGTAGGCGAAAAATGGATGGTTGAAAATAATATATTGCTTAGATCTACGGTTTTAGACATACAAATTCTCGTTCCGACCATTTCATCATGATCTAAACACTTAAAAACCCTCACACACTAATTTTTTTTAGTTTTCAAATATTTTACACCGTTAAACTAACCAACTCACTACTTCAGCCATTTATTTTGCGCCTACTTAATGGATGGACAAAAAATATTTAAAACATCGACAATATCTATATGTACATACATACATACATATATATATATATATATATACATACATATATATATATATATATATATATATATATATATATATATATATATATATATATATATATATATATATATATATATATACATATACATATATATATATACACACACACACACACACACGTGTGTGTGTGTGCGCGCGCGCTCTCTCTCTCTCTCCCCATAAATATATATATATATATATATATATATATATATATATATATATATATATATATATATATATATATATATATATATATATATATATATATATATATATATATATATATATATTTATATAAAAGTGCTTCTTTATGTGCTCCATAAGTACACTTGGCTTAGAAGCGTAATCACTAAACTTGGACATCTACAAGAAGATTCTATAAAGGTGTGAAAACCTAACCTAACTTTTGATAGAACATGCAAGCACGTTGACACTTGGTATTGCTTCATTTGAGACTTGGTCTAAGTATAAGGTAAAGATCAGGTTGCAGATATCTTACAGAGGAAAATCAAATGTTCTAAGATTTTCACAAAATCCGTTGATTTCTGATTATTTGATGCATCATTAAATCATATTAGTCAAATGCGATGGAGACACAAACAACATCGTTTGGCTAGAATTTGCAACATCACCTTGCTCTGGCTGTCTACAATTTTTTTGACTGCTAGATTGCAGTTGTGGATTGAGCTAAGGGCTTACAAGATAGATAGCAAGATCTGGCTGTCTATATAATTGTCACCATCTTGGCTCATAGAAGTTACCACACTCCTGCGACAACTCGATTTACTCTAGACAAATTTTGCCTAACAAGACCAAAGCCCAATGAGAGTTAAAAATTCAAGGGTCAGAGAGTATTATTGGCAAGCAAAAACAAATGAGAGGATAAAGGGCCGTGTGGGTTTAGGTATTTGGCCCGTGAAGGGCAAAACATTATAAAGGTTACACCTCAGTTGGTGCTATAAATACCAATGCCACCACAAGTAGAAACCCACAACAAACTCAATAGTCGTTCAATTCTTCATAGGGTACTAGTAAGAAGCAAGATGGGTAAATCTTCTCAATTTGCAATTGCCATCATTCTCATGGTTGCGCTTTCAAACATAAATCTCGCAGTCTCCCATCGCTTTATGTTTGGAGCCTGTCATGCCAGCGGATATTTACGAGGTAAGACCGGCCACTGCAACACAGAGAACGATTCGGACTGCTGCGAAGCAGGCAAGATGTACCCACAGTACCGCTGCTCCCCGCCCATTACAGGCGATACACGTGCAACTATGACCATCAACAGCTTTGCCCAGGGTGGTGATGGAGGTGGCCCATCCGAGTGCGATAACCAGTACCACAGCGATAGCGAGTTGGTGGTTGCATTGTCTACTGGTTGGTACAATGGAGGAAGCCGATGCCTGAACTATATCAGGATCAATGCCAATGGCAAGTCTGTGCTCGCCAAAGTGGTCGACGAATGTGATTCTGTGAACGGTTGCGATGCTGATCATGACTTTCAGCCTCCTTGCCCCAACAATATCGTGGATGCTTCTCCGGCAGTGTGGAAGGCATTGGACATCCCCAAGTCACAGGTTGGGGACTACGACATCACTTGGGCTGATGCATGAGCAATTATGCTATAATGGCGAAACAGAAATATTTGAGCTTTGTAGTGTAATATGTTGCAGTTCGAACAGCAAAATTGGGCTTATGAAAAGAGTTTGAAATTTGATGTAAGCAGAAGCATGAATATTTGAATGAAGTTAATTTATCTACATCAAAGGTATATAGTTCCCATCTAAATTCATCACTATCTGAAGAAAAATAGAAAAAATGCTCTCAACAATAACATCGTTCCAAAATAATGTTGTTTGGATAAACCAGTGTCCAAAATCCAAAGAGCATACTGAACAATAAAAGAACTCGCATTGGCAAAATTATAAGTCATCAACAAAGCCTGCCACAATCATTTCTAAATTGTGGCCATTTAGTTTACTAGTACTCCTGACAGTATCATATTTCAAAAACTGCAGAACTGCAGACACTAATCATATATGAAAACATCGAAGCAAATGAAATCGAGCAAAGCAACAGATGTGTTTGCAGCAAAAAAATTGTTACTCGTCCATCTGTGCATTCTCCGCTTGCGATTGAGAAACTGTGACTCTGATCTTTGGGAGAGTGAGCGACTGGTCTTCTTTGAGCGCAATTGGTGCCTTGACCAGGTGTATGCTCTGCTCCAATTCTTTCGCGGCTTCTGTTTGCTCTTTCTGCTTCTTCCCCTTCATCCTGTGGTCATTCCCCAAAATAATAAATTGAAGTGAAAAAGGAGGGAGTTCAAGTTTACATGAAAGTAGGAAAGTTTGAGCACGTAGATCTGTTTGACAGAAAGAAACAGTGGCGTTGAAGTGGGAGCAGTGGACGAAACAAACCTCATTTCGTGGTGCTTTGCCTCTCTACGTACTCTAACCTTGTCAATCTTTCTCAGCAAGATTTCTATCGTATCTCTCTGGCCTATTTCTCTTCCTCTCAAACTCAACGGTTGAGTCCTTAAGGAGAATAGCAATCAGGGAGTGACTTTTGAAAATTTTAAAAGAAACAAAAGCAGCAAATTCATGGGGAGGAATTAAGAATATGCTAGTGATATTTCTCCTACCTGGGTCATATCCTTCCCATGCAGTCGCCTGTTTGCCTTCGTCCACTTCACTTTGCGAGGATTTCTCTTCATTTTCAAGTTCTTGTGGCATTTTGACCTGCAGAACCTGAAAATCTGCAGAAGAATTGGTTATCAAAAAATGAGAATTTTCAATCAAGAGAGCATGCAACTGGATAACAAAATATAACGTGTGCACATCCATCACTGCATACACAACAAATAAAATGGTGAATATAATCACGTCATGACAAGGAAACAGAGAGCAGGCAACTTCCCTAGAGGTGACAATGGCTCAAGAAAACTTAAAGAGTGTTATTAACTAAGGACTCTCATGATGAGCTGATCTCTATGGATAAGGAATTCATGTAGGCATATCATATGCACAAGCAACTTGAAGAACTGCAACACCAACAGCTAAAATTCAAAGTAAATTATGGATCTTTGTGCATGTTAGATCCTACCTAAGAAGCATGGACGGACACGGACACAGAGCAAGACAATTTCTTAAAAAGTAGGACATGCGAACACGGTAACCTGACAGTAGAATATGCATATAATAATAATAGTGCATCAATATGCAAACATAATCATGTCTTTGCATTCAAAAAATCATACATATAGTTCAATGTATCTAACTTCTTATATTGAATATATTTAAACTTATCATAATTTTATAGAGGTTAATAGTTTGATGGTTGTAGGCTGTTTAAAAATCATTAAGAGACAAGTCCTCTAGACGCGGACCTCACTCCATCGCGAAGGTCGCATTTCAATGTCCTCAAGATACGGATTTCACTCTAACGCGAAGGTCGCAAACGTGAACCTTGCGTCCATTGGCAAACGCGAACTTCAAAATGTGGATCTGAGCAACTATGCATGTTACCTCAAACGCGGGTCTGAGCAACTACGCGTCTCATGCGGGTCTGAGCAACTCCGAGTCTCGCATCTTACGTAGGTCTGAACAACTCAGCGTCTCGCGTCTCACGCGGGTCTGAGCATCTCCGTGCTCTGACTGAGACGGGGACTTTGAGTGCCACGTCTACAACAACAACGCGAGGTCCGTGTCCACTGTGAGACCCGCGTTTCCTTTATAACTGACCCATATTACTAGGTCAATTAACTTCTCATATAATGGGGGAGTTAATCCCCATTATGAAAGGATTCTAGGGGACAATTATACCACTAAGACCCCTTATAAATAGCCTCAAGAGCTATAGGGGAGAAAAGAAGAGAGGAGAGGGGGCTATTTCTGAGATTCAGAGCTGAGAATTCTTGGAGGTAAAAGATTCTTGCTTGTCAACCACAGAGGTTCAGAGAGAGCAAAGGAGAAATCAGTGGACTCTAAACACTTACTGTGTTAAAAACAAAACTCTTCATTACTGTTTGAGAGCACAATGGACAGAAGCTTGCCATTCAGCCGGTCAACGAAGAATAAAAATCACTCTCTATCGTCACATCAAGAACCCAACCCTAAACAAAAGGGAGATCTAGATATTCTCTTTTGTAATCAAAATTATTCTATTGTAATTTTTTGTTCACTCAAAGAAATTTTACTTTGCATTATTTTTCCAATCAAACAGAAGATGGCGACTCCGCTGGGAATTTCATTCTCTACTGATGAGAACGCTGTGGCGCAAGCTGATGTCTAGCTCCTCGGAAGATGGTGGAATCCCTCATCGTTGAATTCGACCAAGAGAAGTTCGAGGAATTCTTTTCCTCAGGCTCTGCTAGCCCCAAGACAATGCGGCAGTACCACAAAGTCTCTTCTGAGACTCACTCTCGAATCTATTTAGAGATTTTTTCTAAAGTTGCCCTCACTTCTGCTCATAGCGCAGGCGATGCCACTTTTAATGAGATTCTGAAAACCTCTCGTGCAGCACACACAGTCCGTGTCAACATCTCTCATGAGACCCGCAGGGCTAATGCGTTAATACACGATCAAAGCGATGGTAAAGATTAATTCCACCATCTCTCTCCTCTCCAAAATTTGCAATTTCTGGTTGCCGAAGGTTCCTAATAACTCTTGCGACTCAACCGGAATGTTAAACGTCGATGAAGGCGTCATGCTCGTCGACAACAGATCAAAAATTATGCAGATGTAATCTCTTCTGCAGATTCAGAACACGAGATTCATACTGGAGTTTTTTCAAGCAATGCGAGGACCACGTTTCTGCTTCAGAACGCGAGTCCCACATTCCTTAACCACGCGTCTCAGTGTCAAACGCGAGACCTGCTTTCTGCCTGCTCCAAAATGCGGGACCCGTGTTATACCTGCTCCAAAATATGAGACCCACGTTCTGCCTATACCAGAACGCGACTCCCGCATTTCTAATTCTAAACGCGAGATCCGCGTTCTGAGGTAAATCCAACCAATGCTGGAGATCCACGTTTTAACACCACGTGAGGTCCGCGTTTCAATAAAGAAACGTGAGACGCATGTCAGAATGTCATGTCTTTAAGACATAAAGAGCCAAAAAACCCTCACCCTCATGAGTTTGAGGCTAGTTCCTCAGATATCCCTGCTACGGACCCAAAAGACTACCTGATAAGAAAAAGGAGTGTTCACCAAATCACTCTTCAGTGTCACTGCAAGAGGCTCATCTTAACAGTACTTTCTGATTGCCATTGCAGCTTTCAGATAACCAAGCTCTCAGTTTTTAACCGATTATCAGCGGCCTCAAGCTTGTCCAAGACATGACAATCCCGAAAGAAGTCGCTCTCCGACATCGAATACCCGAAAGTGACTGCAAAAATGGTAGGGCCAAGTCCCACACCAAGTAAGTCCAAAGGGAGGCAACTGAGTCAGTTCAAAGGAGTCAGACGTTGACCGATTCCCAGATTTGAAGGATATTTGTGTCGAACCTGAAAGGGTCTACCGACACACTCGGACCTGTACGAGAATAATTGCCCTAGTCGACTACAACCTGAAGGCCAGGGAAATTGAGGTGAACGATGAGCACTCTGCCATCGTTGAATTCCAGTCTTCGAATTCTAGTTTGGAGACAACAACCTCTGCTTACATGGTGGGCACTCCCGAAGAAGTGGCCAGGAAATTTGAAGAGTAGGTCCGAGTTCAAAGGAAACAACTTAATATGATTCTAGCTCAGTAAGAATCTATCGATATCTTTAAGCAGATACTTTCACAACTACTTAAGGAGGAAAAGAAATCAAAGGACAAAACTCTTTCCAAGAAGTCTAAGGGCAAAAGAAGGAAGGGGAGAGCTCATCCTCTGCAAATGTTGAGAGTAAAGAGCATTCTAACTCTGAGCCTTTCAAATATTCATCAGAAGAGGAGGATAACTCAAAAAAATGAAAAAATTCATTCCAAGAGGATGAGTAAATTGGATCAACGTCTCGAAGCCCTAACAAACTGAGGTGGTCTTTAAGATGTAGGGATAATCCAGCCCTACCCAACAGAATAGGACACGGCTCCCTACCCTCTTAAGTTCAAGGCACTGACCCTCTGTACTTTTGACGGTAAAGGGTCACTGAACCAGCACATATACTACTTTAAATCCTAAACTGGGAATGTAGTATCAAACGATGACATCATGGCTTGATTGTTCATTGGCACTCTTAAGAGGTTGCCTTTGAATGGTTCATGAAACTTCCTGCCAACTCGATTAGGATATGGGCCGACATCGAGAAGTTATTTATGGCTCGTTTCTTTAAAGACGATATAGAAATTTTAGTGCCAACTCTTCTAGTAGCCAAGCAAAAAAAAAATTCTATCAAAACTTTTCTCAAGAGATTTCAGAGCATAGCACTTTGTTGTCCCAGTGGCGTGACCCAATCTACACTGGTTGAGACATATCGCTAAAATCTGCAAACTGCCCTCCTCGCTCAAATGGGAGTTGCAGAATTGCACACTTGGAAGCAGTTAGTGCTACAAGGAAAACAGGTGGAAGAAATTGTTACCTGGGTCAAGGCTGAAGAAAAGAACAGCAAACCAAGACCCGACAAACCAACACGGCGCGCCCCAGAGTCGTCTTCTCAACCAAGGAGAAGAGATATTCTGACAATGGAGGTCAAGTCACCTTTGAAGCCCCAGTCAGATAGAAGGGGTGGGACTCTCAGCGAAGCACATGCCAATAAATTATACTCCTTTAAGGATGAGCACGTGGTCTCTTAGTTCAAGTTACTCCAAAAGAGTAACAAACTCAAATTCTCGAAGATCAGATATCCTGAAGAGACAAGAAAGACTGATGATCCTAGCTACTGTTTATGTTACATGATGCTGGGACACCCTACTGAGAATTGCTTCATCTCCAAAGATGTTCTTTAGGCTCTGATTGACGCAAAGGTAATTAAGCTCCGTCCAGAGCAGAAGAAGGTGATTACCATATGCGAAAAGTAAGACGACAACTATTGCCACCACACCTCGAAGCAGTTTTCTTGCATCACCTTCACCCATGAAGATATGTAGGTTAAAGAAAAACATGATAGACTCCTATATTACATAAGGTATATCGTGTCATCTGAAATGAACCGTATTCAGGTTGATCTGGGATTCACGTTGAGTATTATGACCTGCAGGGTCATGCAACATTTGAGGACTCCTACCCACTGATTGAGCGCCACTCAAACAACCATCTATGGCTTCAACGCCAATGGTACGCGCCCAACAGGGAAAATTAAGCTCAGATGTCAAATGGGGGACCTGATATCCGAGGTAACATGCTATGTCATTGATGCTGATATCTCATACAACCTGCCGCTGGGATGACCTTGGATTCACTGCAACTCCATCGTCCCATCCACTCTTCATCAAGTGATGAAATATATTGATGAATAGGAAAAAAAGTGAGAACGTTAAGTGCTGAAAGGCATTCATTCAAGGTAGTCGAGAATTACTTCACTGATTCTCTCCTCTATCAAGATTTTCTTAATACTGATAAGAATCTGCACCCAGAAGAACCCGACTCTGGTAGCAAAGCTGATAAGAGTACCTATGGGAAATAACTCCCCTTTTAACGAGTATTGATAACACCGCTAATGTTGAAGGTGAGTGATTTATCAATGAAAATTTAGATTTGGCTTACTTTTCTGTATTTGCTTCTGATTTTGTACCCATCAGATACTAGTACTGATGTAGACGGTGACCCTTGATCAGCAATGGATGCTCTGACATCATTACGTGCACCAATAAAGTCCTCTTATGGTATGCGAAAAGATCGACGACACAGGCAAAGCTTTCTTTGAAGTACCAGCCAAGCGAAAGGGTCAAAAGCTAATTCCATTTGGAAGAATCAAATCTGAGCCCATAGCTTATGAAATCTCAGTGGGGGGGGGTAGTTTTGAGTCTCCAAAATTTTTCCATTATGGACAAAAGTCACATCACATGATGAAAAGAGTGGGGCATGATTTTACCAAAGGATCGGCCCTTAATTTCAGCAAAGGAAAATGAGCATTACTTTGTTCATTAATACCAAAAGTTAAAACCCCGACCACTATCACCAGACCCGAAGAGGACTCGATTATGTATCTATGTCAGTCCCATCAGATTTCAGATCTGAAGAAGAAGTCCATCATGGTAGCTCATCAGCAACATCGCCGTGGGACTCAGACATCAGTGCCAGTGTTACATTCGAAAATCTATCAGTGAACATGGTATCAGCCAGCCATTTAGAAGCTGACGGAGAAGATATTTTTAAATCTGAAGAATTGATCCAGTCAGACTCTGATCCATGGATTAAGTACTTAAATACTCTTTAGAATGTACACTTTGAACAATACGACCCACCCACTGAGGATAAAGTGACTCAAATAAATCTTGGAGATGAGGCTAACCCCAAGCCCATTTTCATAAGTGAGAGCTTATCACTTTTTGAGAAAGAAGACTTAATACATCACATACGAGAGTATACAGATGTCTTCACTTGGAATTACGAGGACATGCGTAGGCTCGATCCCAGATTGCTATACATCGCCTCAATATCGACCAGGACGCCAAGCCAGTTAAACAACAATAATGGTTCTGTCCCATGATCATAAAAGCAATCGAATCAGACGTCAAGAAGCTCATACACTTTAGTTTCATCGGGGAAGTGCAACATCCTGATTGGACAGCTAATATAGTTCCTGTTCCCCAAAAGAATGAAAAGATCTAGATTTACATCGACTACTGTGATCTAAATGATGCTTGTCCTAAAGACAAATTTTCTCTCCCGATCACGGATAATATGATTGACAATATGTGTGATTTTAAGAGGATGTCTTTTATGGATGGCTTCTCAGGGTATAATCAAATAAAGATGTACCCTGAAGATGAAAAGTACACATCTTTCAGGACGCCTTTGGGAGTATATGGTACATGGTAATGCCCTTTGGCTTGAAGAGCGCTGGTGCAACTTGTCAACGCGCCATGAATACGATCTTCTATGAGCATATATGCAAGACTGTAGAATGCTATGTCGATGATATCGCTGTGAAAAGCTACAACAAAGGCAATTTTCTTGGAGATCTTAAAAGAATGTTCGACATCATGCGGGCTCACCAGTTGAAGATGAATCCAACCAAGTTCTTCCTGGGGGTAGCCAGTGGCAAATTCCTTGGATTTGTTATTACATCCAAAGGAATTCACCTGGATCCGGAGAAAGTTCGCACCATTCAAAAGATGCAACCTCCGAGAAATCTTAAGGAACTTAGAGGCTTATAGGGACGATTGGCTTATATCTGAAGATTTATATTGAAACTTTCAAGATGTTGCCAACCCTTCACCAAACGAATGAAGAAGAAAGTCTCATTCATTTGAGATAACACTTGCCAAAAAGCATTCAAAGAGATCAAGGAGTATCTCACACACCCTCCCGTTCTGGTAGCTTTAGTATCACAAAAATCTTTCTTATTATATGTTCGAGTTATGGATCATTCCCTGGGAGTTTTGCTAGCTCAGATCAATGATCAAAATCATGAACAAGCAATCTACTATTTGAGTAGAACAATGATTGCGACGGAGCATTGTTACAACCTAATCGAGAAGGAATGCTTACCCTTAGTCTTCACCATTTAGAAGATGCGACACTACCGTGTGGGGTAATGCAATTATGTCATTTTTAGAGTTAGTCCCCTGTGATTACTCATGATAAGACCATCTTCGCTAATTACAGATTAGCGAAATGGGCCATATTGTTCTCACAATACGAGATGCAATTCATGCCACAAAAGGCGATCAAAGGTCAAGATGTGGCAGATTTCCTGCCCGATCACCCAATTCCAGAAAGTTCAAAAATTTATAATGATCTTCCAGACAAGATTGCAGAAGTTAACGTGATTCACGTCTCCTCAGAAGAACAAGAGTGGCAACTATTCTTCGACGAAGCATCAAGAACAAGTCCTGAGGGAATATCGTTGCAGGTGTGAGGGTGGTACTTATTTTCCCACATAATTACATGATCCCTCACGTATTTTAATTAACTGAGCGTCTTCAAATAATGTTTTAAAATACAATGCTTTTTGATCGGAATGCAACTTGCTGAAGAGACCTCAAAGCGTATTGTGATTTAAAGCTCATCGTCAATCAGGTTCGCGAGGAGTACGAAATCTGATATGAAGACTTGATACCCTATCACAGCAACCATTGACATGGCAGAGAAGTTTAAAAACTTCTACATTGACTATGTACCACGTCAGCAAAATGTGCATGCAGATGGATTGGCATCTCTCGCTGATTCATTGGCCCTTCTTGCTGCGCCACAGAGAAGGAACTTATCTACAGTCGTGACTTATACTATTGCAAATTTGCTCTTAAAGACAGTAAAACTCTAAGAGGAGATCTTCAAGTTAAAGTGTTTTTTGAGACTTCAATAAGACTCGAGCCTAGAAATTAGCGATTCTCTTATATTGACTTCGTCTTGTACGATATATAGCCTGACGACCCTAAGGAGGCTGCTGCCATCAGAAAGAAAGCTCCTCGATTCTATTATAATACGATCACGTGAACATTGTATCGTCGCTTGTATGACGAAATCTTATTTTGATGCCTTTCATATAAAGAAGCACAAGAAACACTAAAGGAAACTTACGGAGGTATGTGCAGAGCTCACCAACCTGGACCTAAGCTCGGAGATTGGCTCAGAAAACTTGGCTATTATTAGCCGAAGATGTCCCCTGACGCCATCGTCTATGTTAAACGATGCCATGCCTATCAGATTCATGGTGACTTTGTCCATCAAGCACTGGGACATCTTCATCCAACGTCCTCTTCATGGCCATTTGAGATATGGGGAATAGATGTTATCAGACTCATCAGCCGTCTAACATCCAATGGACATCGCTTCATCTTAGCCATAACTGATTACTTCTCTAAATGGGTGAAAGTTGTTCCCTTGAAAGAAGTAAAGACATCAAACGTGATCAAGTTCATCAAGCATCGCATACTCTATCACTTTGGTGTACCCTGATGAATTGTCCATGATAATGGATCCCAATTCGTCAGCCAAGCATTCAAGAGGTCCTATAGTAAATTTAGAATCCAAAATATGTCATCAATGGCATATTATCCAGCTATCAATGGTCTTACAGAAGCTTTTGACAAAACCATTAGAAAGCTTCTCAAGAAATTGTCTCAAAAAGTTAACATGACTAGGACAACAAATTAGGCGAATGCCTATGGGCTTACCGCACAACAATGAGAACCCCGACAAAGGCTGCGCCATTTTTCTTGGTGTACGGACTTGAAGTTGTACTTTCACTGAAGATTCAAATCCCATCTCTGCGAGTTGCCTTGACAGCCAAGATGATGGATGAAGAGAAGCATCGATTGCGCCTCCAAGAGTTGAAGCTTTAGATGACAAACATTTGCAAGCCCAATAACAAATCGAGCTCTATCAAGTTTGAATTTTTAGAGCCTTCAATAAGAAAGTTAAAGAACGGTTTTTCGAGAAAAGCAATCTTGCCTTAGCTATCAGAAGACCCATGGTTATGACACATAAGACGAAAGAAAATTTTCAACCCAAATGAAAAGGTCTATTTATAGTAGAGTCACTTTACTCAAATCGAGCATACCACCTTATAACTCTGGACGGTGATACGCTCATGATGTCGATTAATGGAAGATTCTTAAAAAAGTACTATCCTTAAAGGGACTCTTCTCATGATCATGTTAATACTACACCTCTGATCAAAGCTTTACCCTGATCAATCAGATGGATTAGGTTTGAGATCCAAAATGTTTGGGAGAGCGCCAAAGAAGAGCATCCTTATTCAATAGATTACTTAATGTCGATCGAAGTTGAGCCAGCCGAATATTGCTGACATTGTGATGCATGATGTTAATATTGAAGAAAAAATAAAGTTAGAAACTTTAGTCTTAGCTTTGCCACTCTTCTCAAGATCAGGTTAACACTACACCTCTGATTGAAACTCCAGCCTGATCAATCAAATGGATTAAGGTTTGGGATCCAAAAATTTTAGAAGAGCACCAAAGAAAAGCTTCCTCACTTAGTGGATCACATCGGTCGATCGACGCCAAGCCAACCGATCATTCAAGATTATGATGCATGATATAAACATTGAAGAAAAGACAAAAGTAAAATATCAATTTTTTTGCCTTGTCACTCTTTTCTAATATATAGACATTCACCCATCTTCAACTTAGAAGAATAGGTCATATTTTGAAGTCGAGCATGCCTAAGCAACAATTTAGGCACTCCTCTTTCTAATCATTCCTCTCGATCCAGAAGGATGGCTTATCTAGCCTGACTTTTTCATATGTAATGTTGGCATGCCTCCCTTCTCTTGTTCGATTGATCAAAGCTTGACCCAATGACAAGGCATCCGAAACTCAGATGGTGGATTTGAATTAGTCTATCTGATGACTTATCAAATGAAACTCATCAAAGAAGATTCGTGACGCATCTTTGCAGAATCTTTCCATCGTATTCACATTCATATCAAGGTGTGGTGTTTGGTCGACTCTCATAAAGAATATAATGAGTTTATCTGATGACTTATCAAATCAAACTTATTGAAGAAGGCTCATGACGCATCTTTACAGAACCTTTTCAATGTATCCACATTCAGATCAAGATGTGGCATTCGGTCAACTCTCATAGAAAATTGAATAAGTTTATCTGATATTTTATCAAGTCAAACTCATTTAAAATGGTTTGTGACGTATCTTTGCAGGACCTTTCTTTTGTTTTCACATTCATATCAAAGTATGGTAACTGAATGAGGATCAAAGAGGACTCCATGAGAAGGTTAATTTACAAACAAAACCCTCCCAGAATTCAAATTCACCTCTGTGATCCCCAGCTCATCTGTGTAGTGAAAACTTAGGAGATACACTACGCTCATCCAACACCTCCAATAGCTAAAGATAGAAAAAACAGTTGGTATTTAAGCTTAACGAAAAATCTTCAACAACTCATCATGCTGAGGGGAATAGCATGGATGGTAGTTGGCATAGGCATACCAAATCGATTGATAACTGAGTGTTTACTAAAATCCTGAGGGACCTGATCCCGCCTTCCCCTCCAAAATCCCTCACCGATTCTTGCCCATGGAATGGTGGGACTACAAAATACTATAATTGTTTTCCCAGTGAAATAATCATAGATAGAACTGTCATGTTAAAATTATACCTCTCGCATACTCTACTGTTAGGTTAATATTATACTTTTAAAGTGATTTTCCTCAATTTTCCCAGCGGATAACAATTTCATCTTATCAATTCTCCTCAATAAAATGACAAGTCAACTAAGTAGCTCAAATCGCAAAATTTCGCGGTCAAGTTAAATACTACACCTCTGACCAAAATTACTTATATCGCAATACAAATCCCTGTTAAGTTAATATTATACCTATAACAGTGATTCTCTCAATTTTTTAACGAAAATAAGACATCAATGCTAAGTTAAAATATCACACCACTAGTATCCATTTCATTATTAAGTTAAATACTACACTTATGATAGTGATCTTTCTTCAAGCTTTCTCATCAAAATTGAGACGTCAATGCCAAGTTAATATCATACCTCTAGCATTTATCCTGCTATCAAGTTAACACTAAGCCTATGAAAGTAATTTT
The DNA here is from genome assembly GCA_038442645.1 of Agave tequilana. Taxonomy (NCBI): domain Eukaryota; kingdom Viridiplantae; phylum Streptophyta; class Magnoliopsida; order Asparagales; family Asparagaceae; genus Agave; species Agave tequilana. The sequence goes on along the minus strand of JAVJIF010030067.1, from coordinate 84,682 downwards.
TCTCAGTTTTCTTAATGAAAACGAGATCTTCTTGATGCTAAGTTAATATTATACCTCAAGCACATATTCTTGTCAAGTTAATATTACACCTCTGACAATTTAATTTTCTCAAACTACAAATTTAAACCCGTCATGTTAACATTATACTTCTGACAGTAAAATTTTCATAAATTCCTAGTGGATCGAACTCCACTTTTTATCAATAAAATAGCAAGTCCATAAAATTTGTTCAAATCACGAATTCAATCCCTGTTAAGTTAATATTACACCTTTGACTATGTTCTACTCAATTTTTCTCAGTGAAAATGAGATTCCTCAGTGCTAAGTTAACATTATACTTTTAGCACCCATTTCAATGCTAAGTTAATATTACACCTCTGACATATCCCTGTTATGTTAAACACTACACCTCTAACAGTGAATCTTCTCGATTTCCTTAGCGGAAATGAGTTTTTAGGTTAAAATCATACCTTTCTAACTTCACTTCTCTTGTGGAGTTACTTAACTCTTAATTGCTATGTTAATCGTTACCTCAAGCAATTAAAATTCAATATCTCTAGTTCATCTGATTTTCAAACAAAAACAGAAAATAAAGATGAGACAGAGTCAAAATATCATTTTTATTATTTAGATTAAAAAGGTAAAAGTGATACAAGCACTCTCTTATTTAATAGGAAGAGTGTTACAAAAGGAAGATGAGCCAAAAGTTAATCTCGCTCAGCGAGAAACTTTATCTAGTCTTTGAGGCGTTGAATGTCTCGTTGGCGCGCTTTCTTAACCTCAGCCAGGGCTTGGACCCTCAACTCTTCCTCTGATAAAAGCTTCTACACGTCTAAAAAAAACTTTTTCATTGGATATTGTCTTCATGATCGAATTGCTCTACATCTAGAACAATATATCTACTTCTTCTCCTCTTGAGAACAATGATGTTCCTCAAGGTCGAAATGCTGTGGAACATTCAGTTTTCACCCGAACGTCTGGGGATGAAAGGTCTCGTCCTGCACAAAGTCGTGATCCTTCGCTTAGAGGAAGATTTTGTTCCAATGAGCATGAGTATCTCATTGCTGTCACTTCCTTGAATAAGATTGGTGAAGGAAGGATCGAGATCATACTGGCGCATCGTGTCCAACATTATCTGAGTGCAAACTAATAATACCACAGGAAGGTCCAGACCTGACAAAGCCACTTATAGTCTCTGTTATACAGATCCTCTTCGCCCTCTTTGAAATTGTCTCTGAAAAGAAACTCAACTTCCTGAGTAGTTGCCCGTCAAGCGGTTTTATCGTTCCTTGTTTGCTCCGATGAATGCAGGGACTGTCTTCTGCAGACTTAAGAGGAAGTTAGGATCAACACCGCCAATGTGACCGAAGTGGTTTCTCTTGGTCAAGGAATTCAATGAGTACCTCACTACAAATAAAAATATAAAAACAGTATTTTGAAAACAATAAAGGTACACTGAGGGTTGAAGTTCAGAAGTGGGGCTAACACATAAGACCCGCGTTCTATGACTAAAATGCGAGGCTCACATGAAGCTCATGTTTAGACTCTGCACTTAGAAAATTTTCTAAGTCTTGAGACTCAAAAGCGAGTCTCACAAATGAAACCTGAGTTCAAAAGTCTCAAGATGTGGAGTCCCTTTGACTCGCACTCAATTCATAGACGGGAAGGTCGCGTTGATAAAGTGAAAAAGTGTCAGGATTACCAGACCCACTTTCTACTCATGAACGTGAGAATCGTGTTCACAAAATCAAATTTGGACATGCGAGATCTGCGTTGACTATTCAACTTAAACAGAAGTTTCAAAAACTTCAACAAAAAGTTTAAGAGACAAATCTCTTCGTATTCTTAATGGTGAAATCCATTCTACTTTAGAAATAGGGGCTTCCTGAGGAGGAGAACCACCCATAGTGGTTTGCGCAGTGTCAGTGCTTGAAGAAGCAGCAGAGTGCTTGCCTTTTGGGGCCATTTGCACGATGAAAATCTGTGAGAAGATTCAATAAAGCTTGAAGATTTATGGGTTCTAAGAAGGCTAAAAGTTTTTGATTATCAGACGTGGGTCTGATAAGAAGAGATGAACAGTCAAGTGAAATTGACTGTTGAAAGACTCGGATCTTTTATAGGCTCTTCAATGGCTAGGATACCCAGTGCATATCTCAAGCTCAATCTGAGCTAGGCACGCGTTCATTGCAGCACTCGCATCTGCATCTAGAGGCATCCAATGCGATCTTTGCATTTTAAACTGAGAATCGCATTTCAAAGTGGCGTCTCATCATCAATTAAGAGTCATGTCTCAACATCAACTGAGAGTCGCGTCTCATAGTCGCGTCTCAACATCAATTGAGGGTCGCGTCTTCATTGAAGTTCGCGTCCAAAGAGGACCAATATGACAATCGCGTCTTCATCAAATGAGGGTCTTATACTCTCCCCATACAAAGAGTATGTCCTTGCTTCTGCAATCAATTCAACAGTACGTTGGCAAAAATAATCGACAACTCTGCCAGTTCAATAGTACACCGACAAACAAAGCAGAGCTCATACAAGTGCCAGACTGAGTTTTTTAGACACTCGTGATGTCTTCTCTGGAGGCTTCAAGCAATTCGACAGTATACTCATGAAGACGAGAATCTAGGTAGGATCAAGCTCAGGACATCTTGAAAGATTGCCAATCCAATCATGCGGAGCCTGAAATCAACATGAAGTTAAAATATTCTAAAATCTGTCCCAGTCAACCGGGGAGTGTCGAAAACTTTCGAGGGGGTTCTATGGGCTATCTAAAAATTATTAAGAGACAAGTTCTCAAGACGCGGATATCACTCCAACACAAAGGTCGCATTTCAACGTCCTCAAAATGCGGACCTCACTCCAACGCGAAGATCACGTTTCAACTAAAATGTGAACCTCGCATCCATGGGGCAAATGCGAACTTCAAAACGCGTATCTGAGTAACTCTGCGTGTCATCTCAAGCACAGGTCTGAGTAACTCTGCATCTCACGTGGGTCTGAGCAACTCTGCGTTTTGCATCTCATGCAGGTCTGAGCAACTCCGCGTCTCGCGTCTCATGTGGGTCTGAGTAACTCCGCGTTCTGACTGAGACACGAACTTTGAGTACCGCATCAACAACAATAATGCAAGGTTTGCGTCCACCGCGAGACCCGCATTTCTGTTATAACTGACAATTACTGGGTCAATTAACTCCTCATATAATGGGAGAGTTAATCCTCATTATAGAGGAATTTTATGGGACAATTATGCCCCTAAGACCCCCTATAAATAGCTTCAAGAGCTATAGGGAAGAAAAGTGGAGAGGAGAGGGGGTTTTTCTGAGATTGAGAGCTGAGAATTCTCAAGCTAAAAGCTTTTTGCTTGTCAACCACAGAGGTTCAGAGAGTAAAAAGGAGAGCTCCTTTCTGATTACTTTTTGAGAGCATCTCAGAGAGAAGCTTGTCATCAGCCAGTCAATGGAGAAAAAAATCACTCCCCATCGCCACACCAAGAACCCAGCCCTAAACAAAAAGAAGATCTAGATATTCTCCCCTCTTTTATAATCAAAATTATTCCATTATAATTTTTCATTCACTCAAAGAAATTTTACTTCGCATTATTTTTCTGACCAAACAACGGTGTTTTTAGTTTCACTAAAATGTAGTGTCAATGTTACCTAGTATATGAATTGCTTTAGTACATGGCATGAAAACAGGGGGAAAATGTGAGTAGCCCAGAACGCGGCACAATGGGGGTAGTATTTGTTGGATATTTTAGAGATCCATTTTCAAAATTAAACATGTAATTAAGCTAGCATTCAAAAAAATCTTAGACATGAATTATTTATTATAAAATATTTTTAAAAAATAATAAATCAAGAAAAAAGCAGTTGTGAAACACTACCTTATAAGACAATAAGCTTGTCTCCTTATTCAGATATTGAATCGGCCTCATGTCCTAATGGTAAAAGTCTCAATAGTAAATCGTCAGCACCTGCCCTTGGACGGGAAAGCAAGCCTCTGCTCAGATGAAAAAGTTGTTTCCCATAGAATGTAAGAAAAGAACAGAATTTAATTTAAACTTGATATCTTCTCACAAGGATCAACCTCAGAGAATTTTAGAGAGGGAGAGAAGAGAGCTCTTATTCATATTGAGAATGAAGGGTTGAAGGTCCTTTTATAGACTCCAAGACCCCCACCATTAACATGAAATAAATGAAAATATTAAATAGCCAAATTAATACAATGAAACGGTAAGAAATTAATTCAGGTTTTAAATCAAATATTAATTGAAAATTTTAAACCATGTTTTAATTGAAAAATTAAATTTCTATTAATTAGAAAATTAAATCTAATTTTTTAATTTGAAATCTCATCTTAATTAATTAATTAAGATGGACATTAAAACCACTTTAATTGGGTGATCAAGCCAATTAAAGAAGAAAATATTTTTATGTTTAGTCAAAATACCAAATACTATAGCTAAGAAACATGATTCTCAATGAAGTTCAATATATATTTAAAATATGCAGCGATCCCCTCAAAATCAAGTGGGAACTCAAGCTTTTCAATGCAAAATATCCAACAGTCTCCCCAAAATCTTGAGTTTCAAGAAAGATAAAACAAAATAAAAATAATGTATAATAAAATAAATCATCAAACCATAAAACAAGAATGAAAGTTGGGAAACATCTACCTGTAAATTCGGGACAGGTGGACTACGTCTGGATCCTTCCTTAGTGAATCATCGCCATCTGAGAGACATAGTGGACTACGCTTGAAACTAGCCTCTTTTTTCAGATATTGATAAAAGACACACATAGTAAGTCTCCATCCATTGAGCGAACGAGTTGAGCGTTAATGGTCATGCTCACAATAACTGACTCATGAGAGTTTTTAAGGGTCAACCCTACCCCCTAACTGCGGTTGCCACAGTTCCTCTCGTATAGGTAAGTCCTCAAAGGCTACTATAGCTGGATGTTATACCCTCCACACTGCATGCGTTAGACTTATTAAGAGTTTAACTCAATCTTACCTAGTTGTATTATGAGAGCATCATCACCATAGAGAATGGACAGCAACTATAATTCTACATTTAGGATGTAAACATATCCAGGTTGATGCTCCACACGAGTGACATCAGTCCAGCTTGTTTCTATCACATTGAATCTCTTTCATGGAATCAGCTCTCAATCAAGTAGGTTGGATTCCTGCTATCGGTGAACCTTACTATGGGCTTAACTCCAACTCCCTTGATGATTCTAGGACCACACTCCTAGAAAGAGTTCCTCAATTAAGTTGAACTTTATAATGTCTAGGGTCAAACATAAGCTTAACAACTTTTATATTTTCAAGTTATGATAGTCAGAGGTTAACTCTTCTTAACCACATACTTATAGATCTTGACACCCTTTCAAAGTGGACCTATAGAGCCCTCGGTGACATTGTATCTTAAGAGCTTTTGAGTTTAATGCAATAATAATTTATCATTTTTACGTAGGCCCCCCATTGGGATGAAATGCAACAAGTATGAATATTATTTTATCAAAATAATAATTTTAATCCGTGCAAATAACAGATCAAACTAGTCAATACTAAAATCATAAAATTTCTAGCAGCTGAATATGTACTTCAGATAAAATTCTTTATCATTTATTCTACTCACTTTATTACAAAACAATGATGATGTCAAAGACTGAATTTTTTATCTTTTGAAATGGCTGCAAATTGGTTCCTTGCTGGATAGCAAAGCGTCCTAATTTATGTGGTAATGTTACTACAATAGTAAGGAATCACTTTACATTAAGAAAAATATTACTAAATAAAATTTAGTAAACTAAACTAACAATTATATAAGTTTTTTGGTTTGCATAAAAAGAGATGTTTTGTAAACAAAAGCAAAAGTAAAAATTGACAGTGAAGATAGATATTGTTTATATAAATTTATAAAATTTAGATAGATGAATGACCGAGGAAAATTATTTAATAATAGAATTTTAGTTAATTTATCAAATAATTTTTCTTTGTAATAAATAAATTTTTTTGTTGAATATGTAAATAATTCATGTTTTCAATATAGTTCCTATAATGACTAATATTATTTTAAAATAAACATAATTTAATAGAAAATAAAATTTTCTTGGAGTAACATGGGTAGGAGAGTATCCTAACTCCAAGAACATATTTATTAAAATAAATAATAGTTTTAAATAATTCACTGATATATCTCTAAACATAAAATGACAGTTCATTTGATTTGCAATAGTCAAAAATCTGTAATCGGCTTTAATTTGCACGATGGCTAAAATCAAATTTTGCATACTGACATAATATACACAGTGGTGATATCTTGCTCATTGGCTAACCCACACAATGATAATTGGATAATCTCATACACTAAACAATGAGATTAAAAAATTAATGGATATATGACAACTCGAATTATTTTATTTTAATAATAATTTATCTGATTTTATTGCACATGTAAGAATTTTAAAGTTGGCGTAAGGCAATCAAATTTTTCTTATAATCTTAGTTAGGATAATTTAGCAATTCGAATACATTATACAAATTTTAGGACTAGATTTTTCTTTTCAAGTTGATTCTCAATTCCTAATTGTACCAAGTCAATTGTTAGGTTAGTCAAACCCAAATTTTATCAGTCCAATTGGCCAGGTTGGCGTAACTCAGATGGGAGATTTTTCGCTCTTGGTGTTCCTTAATTAAAGAATCACGTTGAGTATCCTTCCTTAGTTAGACACTAATCGTACAAAATTTTGAAAAAATAATTCCTTTCAATTTTCTTATCTTATTGAAACTTCTATTTCAGCTACATGTAGTGTATACAAATGATGTGTATTTACTACAAGATGAAAGCATAAGAGGACCGACTATTTCATCATATGTTCATAAAGTCATAAATGAAATAAATTCATACCTCTCGAGTGGATGAGAAATTTATCAAGATTGTAAAACTTGAATGAAGATATAAAGTTAGAGACAATATGCCTGATTGGAAAATATATTATTTCTTGTTGAAGTTGGAGTTTGATTCCATATTTATCCTTTCAACAAAACTCTACAAAGAAGTCTCTAAATGATTATAAGTAATCTATGATAAATATTTATCATCATGTATGCATTCTCTCTAAATCTCTGGCAACATACAATTGATAATAGTTAAAGTAATCTCCTCTTTAAGAATTCTCATTAGTAAAAGATTTAATATGATACTGATAACTTAGCTGTCTCAATTCATAAGTCATAGTCACAAACAATTATATTAGTATAGAAAAATACCTAAACAAATATGGAAAATAAAAGTGAACTTATATCATTGAAGAAAAATGTTCAGATTTAATTTTTTTTAATAATTATAAGAAATTTCTCGATTCGTCTTTTATATGGACTACTTCCTATTTCAAGTTATCTTTCATGTATATAGTAAAACTATAACAGAATATGAAAATCTTTTGCTAACTCAAAGTTAGAAATCAGTAAATAAATTTACTCACAAGTTAAAATAAGTATTTAATAATAAAATAATATAAAAATATCATAGGCTAATAGTGGTACACCAGTTTGACCCAGTGATCCAACTAATTTCAAGCAGTACAAAGAATTGAATGCATATTTGAATAATACACGAATGAGCATAATTATTCTTCCATTTTCATATTGTATTTGTCAAAGGAAAAAAAGAAGAAATTAATTTACACATTAAGTTTTTTTTTTTTTTTTCATAAAATGACATGTTCTTTTGTTTAATTATGCATCAAAAGTAAATAAATTGAAAAAGTGAACTTGTCAAAAGGATTAACCACTAGGATATATAAAAGATCCACTTATGGGACAAATTAAAATATGGATCTGAACTAAATAATCTTATCCTACTAAGATTTCAATAAATGAATACAAACACAATTTATGGTTGGCATGTAAAAGGTACATGCAATATCAAGAGCTAAATAAAATGTGAATGATATTGAATTAATCTAGCTAACAAATTATATAATTTATTTATTGACTGAAAAATCTGAATATAAACTCGAACGTGCACAATCAAATTTAATAAGGAATATTTGAATTTAAAACAATAATTAATATTTAAAACCAAAAGTTATCTATTGTCTTCTAGATTGTTGGATATTTTAGAGATCTATTTTCAAAATTATACTTGCAATTAAACTAGCATTCAAAAAACTCTTAGACATGAATTATTTACTATAAAATATTTTCAAAAAATAATAAATCAAGAAAGAAAAGCCAGCCTAGGGTAAGCAATCATGAAACACTGCCCTAAAGGACAAGCCTATCTCCTTATCCAGACGTAGAATCAGCCTCATCTCCTAGTGGTAAAAGCCTCCCTGATAAATCACCAGTGCCTACCCTTGGACGGGAGAGCAAGCCTCTGCTCAGATGAAGAAGTTGTTGCCCATAGAATGTAAGGAAAGAAAAGAATTTAGTTTAAAATTGAAGTCTTCTCACAAGGAGCAACCTCAGAGAATTTTAGAGAGGGAGAGAAGAGAGCTCTTATTCTTGTTGAGAATGAAGGGTTGAAGCTTCTTTTATAGGCTCCAGGACTTCCACCATTAACATCAAATAAACATAAATATTAAATAACAAAATTAAAACAATGAAATAGGAAGAAATTAATTCAGGTTTTAAATAAAATATTAACCATGTTTTAATTGAAAAATTAAATCTCTATTAATTGGAAAATTAAATCTGATTTTTTAATTTGAAATCTTATCTTAGTTAACCAATTAAGATGGACATTAAAATCACTTTAATTGCGTGATCAAGGCAATTAAAGAAGAAAATATTTTTATGTTTAGTCAAAATACCAAACACCAAAGCTAAGAAACATGATTCACAATGAAGTACAATATATATTTGAAATTTGCAGCATCCCCTCAAAATCAGTGGAAACTCAAGCTTTTCAATACAAAATATCCAACAATATTCTTTGTTTTGCTTTGTTCATCCTAAAATTACTAACGATTAGAAATTTTTAATGATTAGACATTTTAAAGTAAAATTTTTAAGCCACTAGGTATCAATGATCAAATTTAGAGGACTAAATATGATGTGACCCCAACTACTTGAAAAGGGGGTATTAAATGGAATGGAGTTATGGAGATGACTCTTATAAGAAACACTACCAACATTAATGGTCACTCCTAAAGAAATGGATCATATGTCTTATTATACTAGGACATTGAAGTATCCTAAAGCATAAATGAGTTTTTATTTGTGAAAAGAATATATTCATGAAATTCTACAGAAGTTCAAGATAGAAAATCATAAATAATGGCACTCCATCTGAAACCGACATGAAGTTGAGTTAAAAAGGTAAGGTATAAAGGTGAGTGTTGACACTTTGAGAAGACAAACTCTAGATAGTATTTTAACTAGTCCAAATGATGTCCAAACTTGTCGACATTTACAAAATATGAGTTGGTAATAAGTTGTTGGCCCAAAGGCCTTCCACCCTAGTTTTGATGATGATTAACTCATGTAGTTATGTTTACTAATAATCTTGTGTTGTTTAAGTTTCAGATCATTAGCAAGATATTAGTTGGTGATTAGCTTCAACAAAGGTGTTTAGAAGCTTTTCATGGTGATTCCAGGGCCAAAGCATCAAGATCATACCTTGCCTAGCTCATGGATCACGGAGTTTGGACCAAGTCGCCTTGAAGATGAAGATCGTCAAGAAGACTTAGGTATCCTAGTTTAGTTAGTGTGTTTTAGATCCATTTGTAAAGCTTAGTATAGTTGATATGCTCAAGTGCACAAACACACACGTTTTCATGTTTTGGAATTGATTTTCATGAATGATTGATCAAAACAAGTTTACATAGTTTTTATGTATATTAGATATGTTCTAGATATACATACATGCTTTTAACTTCCTAGACAAACTTATTTTGACCTTCCTATTCATGTGTTGGAAAATTCAAGTTTGATAAAATACAAGTTTTGGTTTTGATAAAATTTGCAAGACACAAAAATGAATTGATATGTTTGATATATGTCTTGAAATTTTTATCACTTGTTTGTGTTTCAATATAAAATGTTAAAACAAGTTTTGTGGATTTTTAGAAGACTTAAAAGATTTTTCAAAATATTTTTAAACTGTTTTTCTGACTCAGTTTTCTGTTCCAGGCTTCAACCAGTCGACTAAGTCAGTTTAGTAGTCGACTTGGGATGAAGTCGGTCGACCGGGCGGTCGACCGACGTGCACAGATCTGTGCACGTTTGGCAGCACTGGGACGGTCGACCCGGGCGGTCGACCGGGTCTGAGAGCAGTGCTCTCTGTTTGTTTGGGTCGACCGTGCCGGTCGACCGTGGTTGCCCAACGGTCACAATTCTGACCGTTGGCGGTCGACCGGGCCGGTCGACCGTCAGCCTGTCAGGCTGCCAGCTCAGCCTAACGGCTAGTTTTCTGATGGGCCTATATAAACCCCAATTCTTTGGGATTTTGGCCAAGGTTTTTAGAAGAAAAAAATCCCAGTTTCTCCTGAGTTTAAAAGAAGTTTTAAAAGAGTTTTAAAGCTTAAAAGTTTCCATCTTATTTGTTTTAGGTTTTTGGAAAAATCAAAGAAAAGAGTATTTTGGGAGATTTGTCTTGGCTTTCATTTTCTATCATTTACAAGAGTTTTCCCAAGTAGTTTTTTTTTGTTGCTTGTTTTCTAAACACCTAATTTCCACACTTGAGCTATCTTCTATCCTAATCTATTTAGGATCTTTGTTTTGTGGAAAAGAGAAAAAGAAAAGAGAGATTGAGTTTGTGGTTTTTGGAACCACTTGTTGTAAACACCCTTGTTCTTGTTGTATCCCTCTTTGGTAGAGGTGATCGGGTGATTGGTTTGCTCCCTCTAGTAAGAGGTGGAGTTGGTGTTGTAACCCTCTTCGGTAGAGGTGTTGGTTGTTGGTTGTATTGGCTACGGGCCTACCCCTCGGTTGTGAGGTGGTTGTTTGAGAGAGGAGTTTGGTACTCCTAGAGTTGTAACAAATCCTCTTCGGTAGAGGTTCCCTCGGTGGGAGATAGTGGATTGGAAATCCTACACGGTGGTGTAGGCGGGGATGTAGAGCAAGGTGCTCGAACCTCGAAACATATCTTGTTGTTAGCGTTTGATCACTTGTCTCTCTAACTCTCTCTCTCATTTATTTGTGCAAAGCATCATACTTCATTCATATCATATATTGCTTGTTGTGCCTTGCATAATTCATATTGCTATATCTTGTATATGCTTGGTTGTTTGTGTGTGCCTCACTTATACTTAACCACAAGAGCTTCACATAGCACCTCAACCCATTCAAGGGGAATCAAGAGGAGTTAGTCCAGAGCCCTTCACGGGGAATTCGGCTACACTTGTGTGTTGTATTAAGTGTGTTGCAAAAATTTGCATTAGCTTCCGCATTTAGCGCATTTAGTTCACTAGATTAGCACTTACACCTATTCACCCCCCTCTAGGTGTTTTTCAATTGGTATCAGAGCTAGTGCTCCTGATACTTAGGCTTAACATCTTAGGAGTGAGATCCATTTGTTTGCTAATCTTGTTTGCATTTGCTTGTTTGCACACATTTAGTTTGCCCTCATGGATAGCCCTCCTATGTTTGACATTTCTAGACTTGAGATTTGGAAGGTTATGATGAGTAGCTATTTGAAGACCCTAGGTTTGCATGTTTTTCTTGCGGCTACCAAGAGATGTTATCTTGGTGATCGCAATCATATAGGGGCCAATGCACAAGCCCTTGAGGCCATTAGAAGCACGCTTAACAAAGAATATCTTATGCATGTTTCTAATCTTGATTCCGCTTTTGTAGTGTGGAACAAGTTGACGACAACCACCACCTCCAAGCTTCAAGAACAAATTCAACCGGAGGAGTCTAGTGGAGAATCCGAGTCTCAATGCTTAATGGTCCAAGGGAATGACTCCCTTGAGGTACAATCGAAAACTCAACTAGATAGTAATGATTGTGCTAGTTCTTCAAATGATTTTGTTGATCCCCATGCTTTAAATGAAGAACTATCAATTGTTTGTGAAAAATTAATAGAAAAATATAATTTGTTGAAAAAGAAAAGTCTAGGCCTTAACAATGATAATAAAATTTGATTGCTAGACTTGATGTTGTTTTGCAAGAAAAAGAGGAGATTGCTAATGAGAGGGATTCATTAAAATCTCAACTTGATCTTGCACTTAAAGAAAATAACTTTTTGAAAAATAAAAATGATTGTGATAATGTTTTAAAAAATAATGATGTTTTATCTTCAAAGATTGAATTTGTTTTAAGAGAAAATGATTCTTTGAAAAGAGAAATTGATTTTATCTCAAAAGAATTAGAAATTTGTTTAAAGAAAAATAACTCTTTGCAAAATAAGATTGATTCTCGTGTTTGCCATGCTAGGGTAGCTTCACCTAGATCACCCATTGCATGCTCCACTTCTTCTTTGATTGAAAATGATATAAATTTAATTAAGAAGAAAATGGATTGTTTGGGCTCCACTATGAGCCAATGTGCCATGAACCACTCACGGTTGGAAATCTTGGTTCGAAAGAAACAAGTCCCATCTTCTATGCATGCACACCCTCCACGGCATACACATGCTCCTCACGGACACCATCACACTATGTATGCTCATGTGTACACTTGTACACATTGTGGACGTAAGGGCCACCTTGCTAAATTTTGCTATGATCGTATACATGTTTCAAATTTAGCAAATAAATTTGTTTGGGTTAGAGAAGGTACTAACCCCCATGGACCCAAAAGAGTATGGGTACCAAAGACCACCCCTAAGATTTTTGATGTAGGTGTGGGCTCTCACATGACGTGAGAGTGATGACACCTTGGAGTGGATGCGTTCCGAGCTTAAAGGAAATCTATTGGATGCATCACTTTCAAGAAAAGTTTGGTGGAGAGGACCACCATGTTTTGGAGACAAGGAGAGTTGCCTTCTAGGTTTTGGTAACGATTCCTAACTCCTATTCATTGCTTACATGTTTTTAATATTCATGGTTTATAGCATGTTTCATTGTCTATGGATTAGTATGTAAATACCATGTTTATTAGATCCTTGACATACATGTATAGTATTTGAGACACACATGCTTATATGAACCCATATTTAGTGTTCTCACTTTTGTTTAAGCTATAATGTACATCATGAATCTAATACATGTGAATTTACATAGTAATCATGTTTTAGTTTTATCATGATGATTTTTGTTTTGATGCTTTATGCCTTGATTACATGTTTAGATGTTAGTTTTTATTAAGACTAGGTATATACTTGTACATATAGTGGGCCACAAATAAATCTATATATGTTTGGGCTTGATTGCTTATTTGAACCCATTAGATGTATTAGTATAGTCTAGTTTTGATGATCCATACATATTAGACTTGTATTCATATTTTTGGATTTGTTTTATGATTGTGTGTTTCACTTCATGTATATGTTTGTATTACCAAACTTTAAGATATACATGTATACCCCTTGAGTCATTTCTTTCATGCAAATCTATATATGGACTCAATTGTGTTTAGGGATATGTATGTATACTTCATGTTTGACAATTCATACATATACCTTGAAATGAAAATTTGTTTTTAATGAGAATTTAGTTTTTCTTGATTTCATGTTTATTTGTTTAATTTCATGTATATGTCTATTTTCTCCAAATTATTGTTATACATATACATCCTTTTGAGCCACGTGCCTTAATGCATATATCCTTGTGGACTCTTTGTGTTTGGATATGTATGTATACTTTAGTTTGTATTAGACATACATATGCTTTGAAGATTAAATAGTTTTGATGATTTTCATGTTTTCTTGTTTCAAGGAATTTTGAGCTTAATTGGATATTTCATAATGCCATGTCACACATTACTTGTACACTCACCATTTTTAAAATATTTCTCATGAGTATGTTTTCATGAGCATGTATGGACTTTATTGTATATTGAGTGTTTTTAAGTGCTATGTGATTTACATGTGTTTTATGAAAATTATTTTTAGTTTATTCCTTACTTGAAGGATTTCGTACTAGTTTAAAAGATTTTCCATTTAACTAGTTACGGTATTCTTCATATGGTAGAGTTTTTCAAACTAAGCTTATTTTCAAATCTATTTTTGAAAACCCCTACCATCCACGGGAGGTTGGATGGGAGTCCATGCCTTATATGTTTATATTGAAAATCATTTTTAAACTTGTGCATGAGATGGGAGGTAGTTATATGAGTTATACCATGCTTTTATTGTTATGTCAATTGGTATCATTGAACTCTTTCAATTGGTATCAATTTGATTCCTTTGTATACTCATATGTGTTTGTGTATGTATATTTTCAATTGGTATCATCTATTAGTGATTGGTACTCATTCTATTTCATACACATATACTTGTTTTATTTGTGCTATTATATTTCTATATCTTAAGCACAAATTTTGTTTATGCTAGAGCTTGAGCTTCAACTTTATTTCAATTGATTTAGTTTTCAATTGGTATCTTATTTCAAGCCTACGCATAGTTTTTGTTGGTATTTCATAAAAGGGGAGAAAATTCGTTTTTCATATTTCAATTGGTACTTGTATTTCCACTCCCTTACTTTATGATAGAAAATAGTCATTTCAATTGTTTATATGACTTAAAAAGAAAAATACTATCTTTTGATATCATGATGTCTTGTGTTTTAAATTGGTATCTAAAAATTTTGTTTAAAGAAATATACAAAAGTTTTGATTTATATTGACTATATGCAAGGAGAGCTTAACATCTCTTCCACATATAGATTCATGTTGAGTGTATCTTATATTGAGGAGCTTAACATCTCTTCTTTATGTGATACACGTGTGTAGGGGGAGCTTCACATCTCCTCTTATGCATTACATAATGTGTGTTATATGAATTAGGGCTTAACATCCCTCTTTCATGTAATGCATATGTGTAGGGAAGCTAACTTAGCGTCTTCCTCTTCATGAATGTATATAGCATATAACATTTATTGATCTTTGTTTACTTTCAATTGGTATCAAGATGCTTCATTGACATATTTTCAATTGATATCCTAATTGATTGTCACCCCTTATTGACCTTGTTTTTGTTTTTAGACAAAAAGGGGTAGAACATTGTTTTATTGTTTTGATTGACAAAAAGGGGGAGAAAGATTTTTACCCCTCATTTATTGTTTTGATTGTTTACCCCTTTGTTGATGAGTGACAAAAAGGGGGAGAAAGATTTTGGTTTATATATGCATACTTATGTTTTTGCATATATTAAGTTTTATTGGTATCTAGAGCATCTAGTGTTTTTGTTAATGTTTTATTAATTTAATTGGTATCTAGAGATTCTAGAATATGTTTATGTGTTTTATGCATGTTAATGCATACATGTTTATGTACATTCATTGTATATCTTTTGTTTATTTGTTTATGCATGAGTTAAGGGGGAGCTTCTTTGAAGCTTAACTTTAATCCATGCATATATAACTCCATGAGCTTTGTCATCATCAAAAAGGGGGAGATTGTTGGCCCAAAGGCCTTCCACCCTAGTTTTGATGATGATTAACTCATGTAGTTATGTTTACTAATAATCTTGTGTTGTTTAAGTTTCAGATCATTAGCAAGATATTAGTTGGTGATTAGCTTCAACAAAGGTGTTTAGAAGCTTTTCATGGTGATTCCAGGGCCAAAGCATCAAGATCATACCTAGCCTAGCTCATGGATCACGGAGTTTGGACCAAGTCGCCTTGAAGATGAAGATCGTCAAGAAGACTTAGGTATCCTAGTTTAGTTAGTGTGTTTTAGATCCATTTGTAAAGCTTAGTATAGTTGATATGCTCAAGTGCACAAACACACACGTTTTCATGTTTTGGAATTGGTTTTCATGAATGATTGATCAAAACAAGTTTACATAGTTTTTATGTATATTAGATATGTTCTAGATATACATACATGCTTTTAACTTCCTAGACAAACTTATTTTGACCTTCCTATTCATGTGTTGGAAAATCCAAGTTTGATAAAATACAAGTTTTGGTTTTGATAAAATTTGCAAGACACAAAAATGAATTGATATGTTTGATATATGTCTTGAAATTTTTATCACTTGTTGTGTTTCAATATAAAATATTAAAACAAGTTTTTGTGAATTTTTAGAAGACTTAAAAGATTTTTCAAAATATTTTTAAACTGTTTTTCTGACTCAGTTTTCTGTTCCAGGCTTCAACCAGTCGACTAAGTCAGTTTAGTAGTCGACTTGGGATGAAGTCGGTCGACCGGGCCGGTCGACCAACGTGCACATATCTGTGCACGTTTGGCAGCACTGGGACGGTCGACCCGGGCGGTCGACCGGGTCTGAGAGCAGTGCTCTCTGTTTGTTTGGGTCGACCGTGCCGGTCGACCGTGGTTGCCCAACGGTCACAATTCTGACCGTTGGCGGTCGACCGGGCCGGTCGACCGTCAGCCTGTCAGGCTGCCAGCTCAGCCTAACGGCTAGTTTTCTGATGGGCCTATATAAACCCCAATTCTTTGGGATTTTGGCCAAGGTTTTTAGAAGAAAAAAATCCCAGTTTCTCCTGAGTTTAAAAGAAGTTTTAAAAGAGTTTTAAAGCTTAAAAGTTTTCATCTTATTTGTTTTAGATTTTTGGAAAAATCAAAGAAAAGAGTATTTTGGGAGATTTGTCTTGGCTTTCATTTTCTATCATTTACAAGAGTTTTCCCAAGTAGTTTTTCTTTGTTGCTTGTTTTCTAAACACCTAGTTTCCACACTTGAGCTATCTTTTATCCTAATCTATTTAGGATCTTTGTTTTGTGGAAAAGAGAAAAAGAAAAGAGAGATTGAGTTTGTGGTTTTTGGAACCACTTGTTGTAAACACCCTTGTTCTTGTTGTATCCCTCTTTAGTAGAGATGATCGGGTGATTGGTTTGCTCCCTCTAGTGAGAGGTGGAGTTGGTATTGTAACCCTCTTCGGTAGAGGTGTTGGTTGTTGGTTGTATTGGTTACGGGCCTACCCCTCGGTTGTGAGGTGGTTTTTTGAGAGAGGAGTTTGATACTCCTAGAGTTGTAACAAATCCTCTTCGGTAGAGGTTCCCTCGGTGGGAGATAGTGGATTGGAAATCCTACACGGTGGTGTAGGCGGGGATGTAGAGCAAGGTGCTCGAACCTGAAACATATCTTGTTGTTAGCGTTTGATCTACTTGTCTCTCTAACTCTCTCTCTCATTTATTTGTGCAAAGCATCATACTTCATTCATATCATATATTGCTTGTTGTGCCTTGCATAATTCATATTGCTATATCTTGTATACGCTTGGTTGTTTGTGTGTGCCTCACTTATACTTAACCACAAGAGCTTCACATAGCACCTCAACCCATTCAAGGGGAATCAAGAGGAGTTAGTCCAGAGCCCTTCACGGGGAATTCGGCTACACTTGTGTGTTGTATTAAGTGTGTTGCAAGAATTTGCATTAGCTTCCGCATTTAGCGCATTTAGTTCACTAGATTAGCACTTACACCTATTCACCCCCCCTCTAGGTAAGTTGAAGACCAGTTTTTGCCCATCCTCGAGGGATAAAGTAACGACTCGAACCTTACTGATCTAGTGAAATAGACAATAAACCAAGTATTGACTTTAAAGAGACTTAAGCAAGCTTATGAGGCTAAGTCAGTTCAACACTTAGCCTCGCGTGAACCCAAAGAGATAGCTTCGCTTGAAACTTTACAGCCTTGTTAAAGCGCTAAGTTTCTAGCTTCGCACAAAGCTCTTCAGAGCTTCTCAAAGAGCTAACTTGTACCTTCGCCTGAAGCTAATTCCAGCTTTGCCTGAAGCTTTGTTCTAGCTTCGTTCAAAGCTAAGTCTAGCTTCGCGTGAAGTTAATTGATAGCTTCATTTGAAGCTTTACTCAGCCCTGCCGGGGGGCTTGCCAAGTTAGTAATTGACCAATTATTTGTGGGTTAACCCAACGATTTTAGTGGGGTTAATGCCAATTTAAGTGGGCGGTTACACCTGCCCGCTTTGTCCGACATTAAGTAGAGACAGCCTGGAAAAACGACCATTGAATAGGCTCGCGCGAACCTATCTAGCTTCGTGCGATGCCTATATTAAGCTTCACGTGAAGTTTTGTAGCCTCGCGTGAAGCTCACAATAGCCTCAGGCGCGAGGCTAGCAGACTATTTGAGTATCGCTGAAACCTAGAGGCAGTTACGTCCCTGAGAGCCTATAAATAGGTCATTCTTCGGATGAGCTCGGGGTAGCATATTGGCAGCACTTTAGATAAAATTTTGACAAGAGAAACTCCTAGTGTTTTGGCAAATCAAAATCATTCTTTAACTTTCAAGCCTTCAGAGACCTAGTTTTCTAATCTCAGGGTGCAAATTCCTTACGATCTTTCACTCTCAAGAAATTTTCAGAACTAGGCGAGAAGGAAATCTATAAGACTTGATCGCTCCATCATCAATGGAACAAACTGGTCACGTGCTGACTAGACTTCCACCGACATACTTTTCTAGAAATCTCAGTAGAACATTCTTGTAACTTTCTTGTTTAATTACTTATAATTTTCTATAACAATCTTGTAAGTTTCCCATACTTCAAATCTATGAAAAACAAGATGGAGACTTTGCTGGGGATTGAATTCTCCACTACTGAGTATCAAGTGCTGCAATGCGACATTGGGTCTACCGCAGAGACAATTGTCATTCACTTTGACCAAGAGAGATTCGAACAACTTCTCTTTGGGGGTAGAACAAATCCCCTGCATATGCGTAAGCAAAGAAAGATCATCGTAGCCAGAACTCCTCTGGCTAAAGCTTGGAAGCAAGTCTCTGTTGAGACAAACAAGGCTCCATGTGAGCCTCTCTCAGTCTCATGCAAGGCTAAGAAGACTCCAGTGGAGTTTCTGCAGTCTCAATAAATACTAACCCAGCATTGCACCAGCATGCTTATCTGCGTACGAAGCTAAAAGGGCTCCACGTTGGCCTAAAACCGCTGGCTTTATGAATTGCAAAATCTGACTTGGTCTCAAGCGAGGCTAGAGAAAAATCTCTTGACAAAGCTTCATGCAAAGCTAACTCAGCTATTCGCAAAGTTCAGCCTCGCTTATCACACAAGGCTAAGGCCAAAGCACCTCTGTGTGCTAATAGCGTTGCTGATGCAGCTTCGCTCCCACAGGCTGCACTAAGTGCTAAAAAAGTTCTCAATTGCAAAGCTAGAACTAAAACACTGATCAGTGCTAATGATCTTAGTCGTGAGGCTAAAAATGAAGCATCACTGAGTGTTAGCAGCGAAGCTATTTCAGCCTCGCTTAAGGAAAGGACTCTACTACAGAGCTAAGCTCACCTTCAGAGGTAGAGCTAAAATCATAGCCTCGCCTTGCGAAACTAACTCTTTATGTGAAGCTATTCCAACTTCACCTACAGCCAAGAAAGCAACTTTCAAGGCTAAGCCTAGGGCCTTCAGTTTAAGCAGGCTAATTCTTAGCCTTCCTGAGTCTCCGTGTTGGATCGGTTAAGCCCATCAAATACTGACATATGAAAATTCTTGAGCAATAAGCTGAAACTCTGCTCTGAAGAGTCAGTTCACGTCTCGCCATCCCAGTGTGGACAGCAGGGTGTCGACTTATGACGGTCCACTCCATCAATTATTGTTTGGGGACAATCCCCACAATATCTCCTTGATTGAGGTAGACCTGCACAAAAAATACAGAATTTCAGAACTTTTAAAATAGAGAAGTGCAAGTGCTCAATTCTACCGCGATAGCAAGTGGCTATGCAGGTGATGATCCACAATGAGGGACTAGCGATGGAAGCTTTTTTAGTAAGTCTTCTTTTAAGATAGAAAGGATGGTTAAAATCCTTCTTTAGTTCTTTTAAAAGAAAGGAAAAATTGAGTTAAAGTTAAATCAGGAAGAAGATGGTAGATTAAGAAGATGGAAAAACTCGAAATGATATGTACAAAGAAATGAAAAAGGAGTGATAAAAGAAGTGTAAATTGTGGTGCTCTAAACTAAAGAATTAAAGAAAAGAATCTAAAAATTACTTACCTCCTTTGGCCAACTGCTTACCTTGAATCTTTTGCAATGATGTTACCTTGAAGTGAGGCGATCAACGTATAGCCCATAAGAGTTGATTCCCGTCTCTTCCACATTATATCATCAAGACGTTGCAAGTATGAAGTGATATAAAATGAAACTCAAAATCCATCGTCATGAGCTATCGATGACAGTCACAAAGGCAAGGCTCTTTCGATGCTATTAGACTCACTTGGATAGCAATTGATACCAAAAAATAGAAAAGTATAGAAGAAGAAGAAGAACAAAAACAAAGTATATACAAAAGGGAAACTACAGATTCGATTTTATAACAATAAGAGAAAAGAAGAAAGTCTTACACAGTGTCACTCTCAGCATAAGCTTCGTTCTCATTCTCCTATGAAACTCTGATCTCCTCTGATTTACATAAATTAAAACTGAAAATTACATGAAAAGAAAAACAAAAACCTACACTACAAAGAATGAAAGAGTGGACTAAATTCTATCTCTGCATGGTCGTTCCTTTTTTTGCCTTTGAGATCGCAGGTATTTATAGAAGAAATGCAGAGGTTAGAGGAGTATGAAGATAGGGAAAGCTGGCTATTTCAGAATTTGAATCCCCCTATCTCCAAACTTGATTTGATGTGGATATTCAGTTCTGATCTGCAGTTTGTTAACGTGTTGATTGCTGAATATCACTTATCAAATGAAAGAATTAGAAATAGTGATCAACATAAGAGTTGTAGCCCTGTAAGTCTTCTTTCTGGATCATCTTGAATCATCAGATTTGAGATTCGGTGGCGAACGTTATTATTCCAATACTAAAATGTATCCAGTCAGAATCTGAGTTAAACTTGCTTCATCTCATCCGTTGATCTTCTCTCTATCCATTTATCTCTCTGTATTTGATATTATCCTCGGTTGATCTTTAGCTAACCAAAATGGATTTATAGAATTTGAATTTTATCGGTTTCCATTTGGTGTTATCTTTCTGATTTGCTCTGATCTTCAGCTGAACATTTGCTCCAATTCTTGATTTGTTCTAACTAGATCTGGGATCATTCTCAGCTAATCAAATAGATCCAGTTAAATCTGATTTTAACTAGTATTTATTTAGTTTAATCCTCTTTCTCTTCATTATTATCTTCTGTAAAATAGATATTTAAGATAAGGAAATTAGCAGATTTATTACACGATAAATGTAGGAGTGTAATGAAAAGAATATAAAATATATGTACGATCACACCCCACACCTATCTTTGCTCGTCCTCGAGCAAAACAACTAAATAAAAAATTATTAGACCACTTTCGCAGGTCACGCGATTGCACTGAGCCTGTGCAACAAGCCGTTAAACCTCTAGGTTTCCCTAAAGGACGAGTTTTGTCTCGTGAGGGTTTCAGTGGATTACACCCACAAAATCCGTAAAGAAAGAGAAATAAAGAGTTAATATTTTTGAAAAGCATTTTGAAAGAGAAAAATATTTGAAATATTATTGTAAGATTTAAGTAATCTATAAGTTTATAGGAAAATCAATTTTTCATTCCTAAACTTAGTCTCTATTCAAAAATTTATTATCAATCAGAGTAAGGAGTCAAATTGTATTTCTCATCTAGTCTATTATTTTAACCTAAGTCATATGCACTTTTGTGACCGTGAAATTTGACTAAGGGTTCTTTAACTCTAACTCTTATGCCTTATTTATTTATTATTTTTTTATTTTTTGGTGGTAATATTCCTTAGTTCTATTAAGCTTTCTAATCTGCCCATGTAATGAGCCTTTAATCTGTGACTCCCAAACCAAACGGTCATAGGGCACCGGGTGGGAAAACACCCCAAGGACTTAAGGGCTCGAGCAAACAAGGCCACAAAACTAAGGATTTTATTATATGAACCACTTTTAGGTGAATACATATGCTTTATTAGGCACAAATACCCAGCTTAATCAGAGGATTTTATATATATATATATATATTTTTCTCAAACTTATCTAATCATCTTTCACATAAATACCAAGGCTTACTTAGGCCAAAGCACCTAGCTAATCAATAATTATATTTGTTCATCTTTCAGAGATATATTTTTTTCTCTCTCTTTTTTTTATAAGGCATAAGAATCTTTTTTTTTGAACCCTAAGTGTGTAAGTGTATGAAGTGTGCATATTTCATTAAGGTAAAGATTAAGACTAAATTACTTTAACAAATTATCTTCCTAACCCTAAAAATCAAACAAATAATCTTATTTTGACCAAGTTTAAGAAATCCTAATATTGATTTTCCTATTCCTTAAAATTGACTTAATTTCTTACAAAAAATATGTCAAAATATTGTTTCTATTTTCAAAAAGTTTTTAAACGTAAAGAAAATGTTAAAAAAAATTTGTTTTTTTTCAATAAAAAGAAAAACCTAAGTTATTTTAGAACCCTCCCCCACATCTATCTCATGCATTGTCCTCAATGTAGGAATTAATGCATAAATGCATGAAAAAGAAGACAGGGAAGAAAAATACTACCTTAAGGTGGTGGTTCCGGTGGTGGTCTGATTGGTCCACGAAATGCGGCCCAATCGAATTTTGGTAGAGTTCAGAGGAATCCACCAGAAACCTCTTTTATATAACCCACTAAAATGATGTATATATGAACATTTTTTATTAAAAATTTAACCCATCTAATTTCCAAATTCCATAATTAATTTCGGAGTCAATTTTGTCAACCACCTTGTCCCAAAATGGAGTGCGAAAAGATAGAATGATTGACTTGGACTCAGGAAGTACTGGAACTATTACCGACTCAGAAAAGTGACTTAAGTCAAGTAAAGGTTCAGGAGTCGAGATTGGCTCAGGAAGTGGGTCCAAATTAAGAAGTTGAAACTCAAGTCCACATTCAGTTTCCCACAATAGAATGTTACTTAATATTAGTGATTCAAGTTCAAGAATGATAGGTGTGGGAATAAAACTGACTCTAAAATATTACTCAAGTCGGGTAAAAAAAAAGAGTCAATATTGATTCGGGAATTTGAACTGGATCACAAATTTGAGAATCTAGGTCACATTTCTCATTAAGTTCAATTTCATAAAAATGAGAACTTGCCAATTGTCAATAGGACTTTCAAAAGTATGAAATTGGTCAAGTTCAATATGATGATCATCAAAGATGGGTGATTCAATTTCATGATGAATTGGCACAGGATCCAATGTTGACTCGGGAAAAAGATTGAAATCAGGTGAAAACACCGGAGTCATTATTGAATCAGGAAGTAGAATTGAATCACTAAATTGAGGTTCAGGATCATATTCATTCTCAAGTTCTATTTAGGAAAGGAATAACTTGCCAAACTGTCAATATCATTTTCAAAATTTGGAGTTTGGGCAAGTTCAAATGATTGTGCTGAAATGGAACCTTGTTTTCTAAAACAACATGACTCTTCAGCTCTAACAGAATGGTTAACGACATCAGAACTGGCCAAACGGTGAGAATGTAGAGTTTGGACCATCATATCTATATCATGATTACGAGCGTTTTGAGCCTGAGTCATGGCTTCAAGCATCTTTTCATAATTGATAAGTTCATCATTTTGTTGCGATTGGTCATGAAAAGATGAAGTGTTATTTTGAAATTGGTGGTAAAATTGTGAGTCCATCAGATTTTGTGATTGTTGTTTGGACTCACGCATACTCATTTTCAAAATTGATGGTTTTCTATTTTGGACTGGTGAAACTGAGTATGAATCTTGGAAATATTGTGGACAAAGTGGATAAGGAGGACAAGTTGGTTGAAAATTGGACTCGGGGGAGGTGAATCCCCATTGACTCTGTGAAGAGTTGAAATTATTCTGGAAATTATGGTTATAAGATTGGGGGCATGGGTATATTGATTCGGATAAGACCAATCCGGCACACTAAGTTGATTAAAGTTATGATATGCCGGGTTGGTGATATCCAAAAAACAGGTTGGGGTGTAATATTGATTATCATTAAAATTGAAAAAATTATTGTTATAAGCCATATCACACAATAAATGTTAAACACAAACAAAGAAAACAAACAAATGAGCAAACAAAAAAGAAAAAATTCTAACCTAAGTTAGGGTAAACTTATGACCTAGACGGCTCCTAACTGGTTAGACTGTCCATGTGAGGTATAATGCAGACTTTGACTATAAGCTAATCAGCCAGGTCAGGGCAAGATTGGTGGGAGGTTATCCATCAAAGACGTTCCTTAATTAAGTAACCACCAACCTTCGGGCTTTCGGCCCTTAATCCCCTTCCTAGACACTGATTTGGCAGGAGTCAAATTCCAAAACTTTTCCTTTAGGATAATCTCCTAATTGAGTCCGAGATGTCCCTAGAGCCAACGTCTACTCATTTTTAGTTAGGCTTGGGTTAGTGAGTGAGGAGATTGTTTGTAGGCTAAGGGAGGGTAATGACTTCCCCACCTTATCTTGTTCATAGGACAAGCCCTTAAGATTGGTTTAGTGCAGTTTACAAGAAAAGCAACACTTAAGCAATGTAAACAATCCAAAAGTGTTCTTATACTAGATGCTATGAACACGTACCTTTGCTCCAGCACTCTTCAACAGTAATGGAAAATGTAAACGAATTAGACACGTGCCTAAATGCAAATCTAAACCATTTTTAGCATTTAACAAACATCATTTTACTGTTGAGGTTAGAAAGAAAGTACAGTGAGACAAACAAGGAAATAGATAGCTAACAGATATTAAACTTTGCACTACAGCCAACCTGCAAAAAATACAGGTTAGTAGTTCACTCAGATTACCACATGAATGTAGCAAACCTGAGGGCTTCTTGGCTCTGGTTTCTTAAGCAGAGTCTGATGCCACTTATATGTCCACTGCCATAAAGATTCCTTGTTGTCAAGCCTATACCCAAAAACAAAAAAGAAAGTTAACCAAAAATGTAAATCTAAAAGAGAATAACTTTCTGTCCCTCCCCGGCAACGGCGCCAAAATTTGATTGACGTAGACCAGCACACAAATATAGAATTTCAGAACTTTTAAAATAGAGAAGTGCAAGTGCTCAATTCTACCGCGATAGCAAGTGGCTATGCGGGTCGTGATCCACAAGGAGGGACTAGCGATGGAAGCTTTTTTAGTAAGTCTTCTTTTAAAATACAAAGGATGGTTAAAATTCTTCTTTAGTTCTTTTAAAAGAAAAAGAAAATTTGAGTTAAAGTTAAATCAGGAAGAAGATAATAGATTAAGAAGATGGAAAAACTCAAAATGATATGTACAAAGAAATGAAAAAGGAGTGATAAAATAAGTGTAAATTGTGGTCTTCTAAACTAAAGAATTAAAAGAAAAGAATCTAAAAGTTACTTACCTCCTTTGGCCAACTGCTTACCTTGAATCTTTTGCAATGATGTTACCCTGAAGTGAGGCGATCAATGTATAGCCCATAAGAGTTGATTCCCGTCTCTTCCACATTATATCATCAAGACGTTGCAAGTATGAAGTGATATAGATTGAAACTCAAAATCCATCGTCATGAGCTATCGGTGGCACTCATAAAGGCAAGGCTCTTTAGATGCTATTAGACTCACTTGGATAGCAATTGATACCAAAAGAAGAAAAGTAGAGAAGAAGAAGAAGAACAAAAATAAAGTACATACAAAAGGGAAACTACAGATTCAATTTTATAACAATAAGAGAAAAGAAGAAATTCTTACACTGGTGTCACTCTCAGCACAAGCTTCGTTCTCATTCTCCTATGAAACTCTGATCTCCTCTGATTTACATAAATTAAAACTAAAAATTACATGAAAAGAAAAACAAAAACCTACACTACAAAGAATGAAAAAGTGGACTAAATTCTATCTTTGCATGGTCGTTCCTTTTTTTGCCTTTGAGATTGCAGGTATTTATAGAAGAAATGCAGAGGTTAGAGGAGTATGAAGATAGGAAAAGCTGGCTATTTCTGAATTTGAATCCTCCCCTTATCTCCAAACTTGATTTGATGTGGATATTCAGTTCTGATCTGCAGTTTATTGACGTGTTGATTGCTGAATATCACTTATCAAATGTCAGAATTAGAAATAGTGATCAATATAAGAGTTGTAACCCTGTAAGTCTTCTTTCTGGATCATCTTGAATCATCAGATTTGAGATTCAGTGGCGAAAGTTATGATTCCAATACTATAATGTATCCAGTCAGAATCTGAGTTAAACTTGCTTCATCTCATCCGTTGATCTTCTCTCTATCCATTTATCTCTCTGTATTTGATATTATCCTCGGTTGATCTTTAGCTAACCAAAATGGATTTATAGAAATCTGAATTTTATCGGTTTCCATTTGGTGTTATCTTTCTGATTTGCTCTGATCTTCAGTTGAACATTTGCCCCAATCCTTGATTTGTTCTAACTAGATCTGGGATCATCCTCAGCTAACCAAATAGATCCAGTTAAATCTGATTTTAACTAGTATTTATTTAGTTTAATCCTCTTTCTCTTCATTATTATCTTCTGCAAAATAGATATTTAAGACAAGAAAATTAGCAGATTTATTACACGATAAATGTAGGAGTGTAATGAAAAGAATATAAAATATATGTATGATCACTCCTCCAAACCAGCAATCAGTATTCAATCAGTTGTCGGTCCAGACTTCTGAGGAACCCAAGTCTCAAAAAAAGAAGACAACAAAGGTGCTTCACCTTACAGCTGCATCTGTTAGCATGATAAGTAGAGAAAAGGATCTATTTTGGTCCCGATGAAGGAGACAAGGGGCTTATACTTCTCCAGCTAGCTCCCGGGACTTTGATTATAGCCCTGGCTTAAGTTAGGTTTTGATGGAACAAGAAGGTGCCTCTCCAGTAGCAATATCCTACAAATATGGACAACCTTCTTCATCCACAGAGGTTGTGTCACGAGCACCATTGAGAAACCTTTTCCAATGGTCTGATAAGGAGGAGGCCAGTGGATACGCTTATTCAGCTACCATCAGCTCAGTGTGAACGGGCTTGTATAGCCAACATAGCTGACAACAATGATGATGATCTCCGTCGGCGAATGAAGACACAAGAGCAGACTTCTGGGGCTCGGCAGGAAGCCTTGAAAAACATCCAACATATGTTAACTTAGCTCTTGGTCAACTGGAACAACAATGACACTGGTAGCAATCATGATGAAGAGGAGAACAACAATAATGAACCTCCTATGACTGAAAAGTCTAGCTCTTTAGTAGATGCTGAAGTTATCAAAGGCATCCAAGCTCAAATCGCATCCCTAGCTCAGAGAGATGAACTGAAGAAAGTAGGTATGACCCGTTATTACCTGCTGGAATGGGATTCAGTGTCGTACCCAATGAAGTTCAAGCCACCTACGTTGCACACGTATGATGGCAAGAGCTCACCCAACCAGCACAACTATTACTTTCAGTTTCAAACCGATAATGTAATAGATAATGATGCCATCATGGCTAGACTATTCATATGCACCCTTAAAGGGGTAGCCTTTGATTGTTTCAGAAGCCTGCCCAGCAGCTCAATTAATTCTTTAGTTGACCTGAAAACTTGGTTTCTCTCTCGATTCTACAAGGATGACACCGACGTGACCATAGACAAGCTCCTTTTGACAGTCTAGAAAGGAGGAGAATCCGTGCGAAAATACATTGAGAGGTTTTGTAACTTCTCTCTCATGTGCCTCCTGGCATGCCATTACTTTTGTTGCTCCAGACATGACGGCATAACTTTCTCGACAGAGTAATAGTTTGTATAGGAGCTGTCAAAGCCCATACATGAAAGGAGCTTTTCGAGCAAGCTGAGAGAGCCGAGAAATCAGTTAAGAAGTTTGAGACCTTAGTGCCTAAGAACAAGTGGGGGGTTAACACCAATGGATGTGATGCAGCCCAATCTTCTCAACCAAAGGGAAAGGAAACCATGGTCGTTGCGCTATCAGGGGTAGCTCAACCAAAATAGAGGAGTGGCGCAAATGACAATCAGGAGTTCAAATTCCCACCAAAAGTGTACTCCTTTAAGGACGAGCAGGTAATAACAATCTTTTATTTACTTCATGAGGGTAATAAGCTCAAGTTACCCAGGTTCGGTGTCCCAATGAAGTGGGACGTACAAATGATCTCAACTACTACCTCTTTCATAGGATGGTGTATCACCCTACCCGTAGATGCTTTGTCCTCAAGGACAAGATCCAAGCATTAGTAGATGCTGGAGTTCTGACTCTCAATTCAGAACAAAAGAACGTCACCGCCAATATGGTGAGTCTCAATTTTAGGACTTTCCCGAAGATGACTATCCAAGGTAGATTACTCCATGTCCCTAAAGCTAGATTGGACATCATCAATCCAAAGGCTGAAAAGCAAAAAGCTAAGGGCTTCTTCCAATGATGAAAGAATTTGGAGAGGTCATGTGGGTCCACCCAGATATCATCAAGGATGAGCAATGGGTGACTAACAAGCCCAAGCTCAAAGGCAAGTCATGCAACGCTATCTCTCTCATAACAGATGATGACTTTGTGACTATAGCCTCTCTCAGTGACTCAGAAAATGAGAAGTTTGTCTTAGTGGCACAGCCCGCTACCTCGCAGTCGGTGGGCACATGATCTGCAAATAGTACTTGTGCGAGTACGACCAGATACCCAACGAGGCACAACAGCCAATGATGTTGGGAACTGCTGACCTGGCCAAGCCCCTGTGCCTAAGGACAGAGATACGTAGAAGGAGATTCGGTTTGATAAATCCTTAAAGAAGAATCCTTCTTAAGGACTCAACACTCCTTTTCTCTTTGACATATTGGCACTTACCAAAAGGCTTTTGAGGATATCAAAGAATACCTAACTAAGCCTTCGGTCCTGGCATCGCCTATTTCTAGAAAACCATTCTCACTCTATGTAAGAGCCATGGACCATTTTTTAGGTACTCTGCTCGCACAAAAGAATGATGAAGGTGTCGACGAAACCATCTATTATCTCAGCAGAACCTTGATTGGGACTGAAAGTCACTACAACCCAGTTGAAAAGGAGTGCTTTGCTCTCGTCTTCGCTATCCAAAAGACACGACATTACTTGGTCGGGAAGACCATTCATGTCATTTCAAGAGTCAATATTTTACGGATTCTTATGACAAAGCCAAGTTCTCTGAACTTCAGAGTGGCTAATTGGGCCATACTGTTGTCCCAATATGACATAATCTTCGTACTCCAAAAGGCCATCAAGGGCCAAGCCCTCGCAAACTTCTTAGCAGATCATCCAGTTTTGAAAACTTCAAAGCTACATGAAGATATCATGGATGAAGTCATCGAAGCCAACATGACTTCAAGCGATGATGTATGGCAAATATTTTTTGATGGTGCATCAAGAACAAGCTTAAAGGGCAAAATTGTCCCGGAGTGGGGGTAGTCTTTATTTCTTTAAATGACCACGTTCTCCCTCGTGCCTTCTCATTAATGGAACCCTATTTCAATAATGTGGTCGAATATAATACCCTACTCATTGGTCTCCAGCTCGCTTAATAAATAAGAGTAACATACCTCAAAAACCATGGTGACTTCAAGTTGATCGTTAATCAGATTAAAGGAGAGTATGAGGTTCGGCGTGAAGACTTGACACTGTATCACCATGCAACCATCCAATTGACTAATATGTTTGATGGCTTCTATATCAGTCATGTATCTTGAATTCAAAATACAAAGGCAGATGCTCTAGCTGCATTGGCAACTACATTGGCTTTACCAGCTGATTCTACCAACCGTCATACGGTGGCTACTCCTCATCTCTTTTGCCCGAAGTATGGCTTAAAGGTTAGCGAAGTTCATACAACCTCGACAATCTTCGAACCAAGAGATTGGTGATTCCATATCATCGACTATGCCCTACATGGCATATTGGCCTATTGATCCTAAAGAGGCGACTTTCATCTGACAAAGATCTCCTCATTTTTACTATAATCCAGACGTGAAAACACTTTACCATCGTTCATATGATGGTATACTTCTCCACTGCTTATCCAACTTAGAGGCACAAGAAGTACTCAAAGAAGCTCATAATGGTATATATGGTGCTCATCAATAAGGATTAAAGCCAAAAGATAGACTATGCATACTTTGCTATTATTGGCCAACGATGATCGCTGACGCAGTGCAGTATGCAAAATGGTATAGAGCTTGTTAGATCCACGCAGTTTCATGCACTAATCTCCAGAGTTGCTCCATCACGTGGTTGCTTCATGACCATTTGAAGCCTGAGGAATTTATGTAATAGGACCTATCAGTCCTCCATCAACTAGAGGTCATCGATTCATCCTTGCGATAACTGGTTACTTTTCAAAGTGGGCGAAAGTAGTACCGCTCGCACAAGTTAAAATGAATAATGTTACTAACTTCATCAAACACCATGTCATCCATAGATTTGGTGTCCCCCGAAGAATCATTCATGACGATGATCATCAATTTGCGAGCCAATCATTCTATCAGTTTCATGATAATTACCGAATTCAGAATGTCGCCTCGACTGCATATAACTTTGCCGCCATCGGGTGAGCAGAAGTATTAAACAAGACAATCATCGAGCTCCTTAAAAATTCATCTTCGTGAGCAAACAAGATTGGAACAAGAAGCTCAGCGAATGTCTTTGGGCCTATCGAATGACGGTCCAAACCCCAACAGGCAATACATCTTTTTCTCTGGTGCATGAGTGTGAAGAAGTCATACCCTTGGAGATTCAAATACCATCACATCGTGTTGCTCTGACAACTAAGATGACTAACGAAGACAACCATTGGCTACATTTCCAAAAACTTGAAGCAATATATGAGAAGTGGTTACAGGCTCAACAGCGTATTGAGCTTTACCAGCTCGAACCTCAAAGGCCTTAAACAAAAAGGTCAAAGAGAGAGTCTTCTAGAAAGGAGACTTGATTTATCTATCAAGCGACCCATGATCATGACAGATAAGATCAAAGGCAAGTTCCAACCAACGTGAGAAGGACCTTTTGTAGTAGAGACAGTCTACTCAAATGGACCTTATCACCTTGCAAATCCAAATGGCAACACGCTCATGATACTGATCAATGGTAAGTTTCTAAAGAAATATTATTCATAACCATTGATAGGTAGTGAAAAATGCATAATTGTCATTACATTTACCATCACATTTTCATATTATTCCTACAATTATGCACCATTACTAATATTTTATTATTTAATGTGTGCAGGCCTTGAGTATTTATTTATATAAAGAATAAAAGCCTAAATGAAGCCCAAAAGCCCATGTCCAAGCCCATGTCCAAGCCCAAGATCAAAAGTGCAATTACCAAATGTCAAAATTACAATTACAAAGTGCAAAAATTGCAAATACTAGAAAGAGGGAAAGGATAGAATTCTATTCAACCTAAATGCTTGGTGGATGAGGATAAATAGAGTGCAAGGATGAAATTCGTTTTGGGAAGAGATTTAGATTTAGGGTAACTTGATTTCCAAGTTATCCCGAAATCTCAAATTAAAGAGTCGAGATGCCAGAGCCAGATAGATACACCCAGATGGACGGACCAGAGGAGGCCACGCGCAAAAGCGCGCGCTAGGGATAAGAATATGGCCGCGAAAACGCGGCAAAAGTCGCATTTCCGCGGCAATGTGGATGATGCTGCGTACCAGATTTCTTGGCTGAGTTTTATCGGGACTCTACTTCCTCCAGCGCCTATAAATACCCCTGCAGACGCAACAGAGAGGGACATCCAGAGATGAGGAGTTTAGGGTTTCTTTAGCTTTTTCTTTAAATTTCTGCAATTGTCATTTCTTTTTAAGCACATTATGGTAGAAGATCAGTAAAACCGCATCTCTCCAATCATATATATTTCAAATCTAATCTCTTTTCTCTTATTTTGAAGATACAGAGGAATCGGTCGAAAAGCTTGCATCGCATCTTTCCCTGTGGATCGACCTGCTTTGGCCCTTGCTGCAGCGGATAGCATTGAGACTGAGAATTTTAACTTTAATCTTTTTCCTTGCAATTTCTCAATTTCAATAAAAATTTTGGCGTCGTTGCCGGGGAAGGAACGACACGATTTTCTCAAAACTAACACTTTCATTCTTTCTGTTTGCAGGTTCAGAAATAGGAAAACTAAACAGCAGCAAGGACACATAGCAACTCTATGCCTCTGCCCTCGAAGGCAGAGCAACAGGGTCTACTTCAGAGCCGCGGGTCCGCGGCAAAAGCCGCGTTTCCGCGGCCTGAGTAGTTGACTATTTACCCAGTTTTCTGCAGGTTGCTGCTAATTGCAATTCTGATTTACTGCTCTGTTAGAATTTTCTCTGTGATAAACCTGCACACTGCTAACTAAATAACAGTAACTCATTTGTTGATAAATAAAAAAATTAGACTCTTGCATCTAAGGCACGTGTCTATTTAATTTTTTTTATTCTGTTGAAGAGTGCTGGCGACAAGGTACGTTTGCATTGCATATAGATTAGGAAACACTCTTGGCTGATTTACTGCTTTTTGAGTGATTACTTTTCAACTGCTTTACACGTACACAAAAATATCTTAAGGGCAAAACCCATTAACAAGATAAGGTGGGGATTTCATCACCCTTCCTTGGCCCACAAATCATCTCCGTCACACTCACAACCCTAACCTTAAGTAAAATTTGACTAGACGTTGGCCCTAGGTTAACTCAGACTCACTAGGAGATTGGCTGAAGGGGGAAAGTATTTCGAAATTAACTCTTGCCAAATCGGTGTCTAGGCAGGGGATTGAGGGCCGAAAGCCCGAAGATCGGTGGTTATTTAATTAAGGAACGTCTTTGACGGAAAACCTCCCACCGGTCTTGCCACTTGCCTGGCCGATTAACTTGTAGTTAAGGTCGACAATAGACCTCCTAAGGACAGTCTAAAGTTAGGAGCCATCTAGGTCAAGGCTTACCCTAGAATAGGAATATTGATTGTTTTTCTTTTTTATTGATTGATTGGGTGAACTTGTTTGCTAATTGTGCATGTCCGCTTGGTCGAGAGACCCACATACATCCATGCTAATTAGAACTAGTTCACCACCCGAGCAAAAGCCTGACTCACACATGGCACAACCACTGTCACTACAAGATAGGTTCTATACTATTAGAACCTCTGTAACACCCCGCTCCCAGAATACGTACTTAGTTGCGTATTCAGATTTTTCGATCGTATTTTTCGATTTACTTCCTGTATTTGTTTTGTATTATGAATTAATTATATGATCGTTTTGTCTTGGATCCGGATTCGCGGACTCGGAGTCAGCCCTAGTCTGAACGGGGACCCGATCCTAGGGTATTACTCGATTTGGTCTTTCTGGTATTTAGATTTGACCGATTTTAGTTTTAAACATCATTTTCTAATATTTTAAATTTTTTATGATTTTCGGAATTTTCCTGAATTAAGTTGAAGATCTTCAAAACCGGTGTCGACCAGTACCGCTGACCGATTCCCGGATTTTTAATTTACAAACGGATTGGAATTACTAGAAGTGTCTTTTTACATTATTTCTTAAAATCACATTTTCTATCTAAATACTTTTTCTGAGGATTTTATGAATTTATGAAAATTCCACCGGATTGGGTGTCGGCCAGTATCGCTGGTTGATTCCAGGATTTTTAGTTTACAATCAGAATTGAATCTCTAAGTTCCGCTTTCACTTTACTTCTTAAAATCATATTTTATTCTTTAATACATTTTCTGAGATTTTTCAGAATTTATCAAAATCCGGCCGACCCGGTGTAGACCGGTATCGGCGGTTAACTTCCTGATTTTTAATTTGAAAACGGGATTTTATTTTTGAAAACTGATTTCATATTATTCCTCAGGATGACATTTTCCACCTCTGGGTATTTTTGGGGATTTTTCCGGAACAGTCGATATTTCGCGACCATATTATAATATTATTATTTTTGTCAAATCTTCTATTTTCTTTCTTTCTTTTCCTTCTTTTCTCCACCGACTCCAGCCCATTCCTCGCCCACGTGGAGACATCACGACACCCTTCCCCCATTTAATTCTCTCCCATCCACCAATCACTATCACTCTCTCTCTCCTTTTCTTTTTCTTTTTCTTCTCTTTCCCTTCATCTCTTTTCTCCTCTCTTCTTCTTCTTCTTCATAGAGAAGCTGAGGCCTCAACCGAGCCACCCAGCCGACCCAACTTCGGCACCAACTCCGGCGAGCCTCCTCCTCCTCCCTCCTCTTTTCTTTCCCTTTATTTTCCTTTCTTTCTTTTTCTTTTCCATTTTCTCCCCTTCCTCCCCTAGATCTGGCCACACCCTTGACCATCGCCGACGAACTCCTCCTCCCTCCTCCGGCACCCCCCGGTGGGGGTTGACCACCGCCGGCGTGATGCCGGCGTCCTGGGCGCGACCGGGGGGCCACTAGGCCCCCCTGTGCGCGGGTGTGGAGGGGGCAGCAGCCCCCTCCCTTCTCTCTCTTTGGGGTGGCCGGAGGCCACCCCTGCCTGCGCCGGCCTCCCCTGGCTGGCGCAGCCTCCGCGCCCCCCTGGCCGCAGCCAGGGAGGGGCGCCAGGCTAGGCCCGGCCTGGCCTTTGCGTGAGCAGGGGGGCACAACCCCCCTGCTATTTTTTTCCCCCTCCTTTGGGGTGGCCGGTGCGGCCACCCCTGGCCGGCGGCCACCGGAGCCGCCGGCGCCGGCCCAGGCGAGGCCACGGCCAGGCCTCTGGCCTGGCCGTGTGCTGTGAGAGGGGGGCAACCGCCCCCCTTCTTTCTGTTCTCTCTCTCCTGCTCCCTCTCTCACTCCTGTTCTCTCTCTTTCTCTCTCTCCCTCTCTTTCTCTCTCCTAAATTCTCTCTCTCTCCTATCCTCTCTCTCTCTCCCCTAATTCAATCTCTCTCTCTCTCTCCTGATTCAATCTCTCTCTCTCCTGAACTTTCTCTCTCCTTTCTGTTATTTTGACGCGGATCTCACCCCCGCGTCCAGGCAATCCTTGACGCGAGTCTTCGCGATCTTGGCATCTCCTTTAACGCGGCCTACGCGTTATTGTATCGACGCAACGCGGAGTCCATGCCCGCGTCTGTGTCCCTCTCATGTCTGCGCGACGCGCGGAACCCACGACCGCGTCCGCTTTCTCCTCGTGTCCTGATTTGTACGCGGGTCTCGAACCCCGCGTTTGTGGCATCTTCGCGACGCGACTCCCGCGTCTGCGACTCCCGCATCTCACTCTTAAAAACCCGCGTCTCCCTGTGCACTATCTCTTTCCATATACTTCTCTCTCTATGTTTTCTCTCTCTTTCTCTCTCTAACTCTTTCTCTCTCCTTTTCACTTTCTCTCTCTAAAATATTTATATTATTATATTCTATGGCGCGTGCGCGAGTTCCATGGATTTCGGACTTTTCGGCATTTCTGGAGCTTTAGGCGAGTGTCCTCGCTATCGCCTCCATTTGGGTTTCCCCACTTCGTCGGGTCGACATGTATTTTATACCATGTTTTCATGTATTATGTATTGGGCTGAGTCCCTGTATTTGTGTATGGCCGAGTGCCAATGGCTGGACATGTATTGCTCTGTGACAATTGCTTATATTAGGATAGTTTCATTCTTGTATACATACCATGCCTGTGATGTATTTTACTGCTTTATACCATGCGTGGCCGACCCTTCGTGGTCGTTGGACTCTGGGTTTCTGCCCACTCCTGGGATGGCTAGTAGTCACCGAGAGTGCGCTTAAACCCCGAGCGTACTTGGCTTCCGGACCCTTCAGCCTCTGGTCCCTCACTATCTCGAAAGAGGCGTGATTGGGATCGTCAGGTTTCTCATTCAGCCTCCGGTCTCTCACTATCTCGAAAGAGACGTGATTAGGATCGTCAGGTTTCTCATTCAGCCTCCGGTCTCTCACTATCTCGAAAGAGACGTGATTAGGATCGTCAGGTTTCTCAGCTCCGTCTGGTGAGCATACTTAGCGCTCAGTGCTTTATTCACTAAATTCGTTTAGGCGAGTTGCTGCCGGATTTTCTACTCGTATCTTAAACCGAGTTGTCCCGGTAACCTCGCAGAGCGCATTAGTGTCTAAACTCTGTTCGCTGCCTGTGCCACCAGCTTGTTCAGCTCCGCCTGGTTATCATGATCAGCGTCCAGCGCTTTACCACTAGATTCGTCTAGGCGAGATGCTGCCGGATTTTCTACTCGCACTTTAAGCCGAGTCGTCCCGGTAATCATGCCAGACGCTCTAGTGTTAAATACTGTTTGCTGTCTGTGCCTCCAGCTTGCTTAGCTCCGCTTGGTTGTGCTCAGCTACTACTATATCACATGCCATGTACTTACCTGATGTGTTAACACTTGCCATGTCATTACTTCTTACCTGTCAATTACATGCTACTATTTAATACTTGTTTGTGTCACCTGTCAACTGATGTGTTATCATCTAATACCTGACATGCTACTACTTGGCAAGGCCCCTTGTTATGACATGACTTGCCACCGGACTAATATCAATCTCTTGACATGACTTGTTACCTGTCAAATATCATCCTCCTGTCATGCTATCACTTGACACCCGGCATGATATACTTGACCTGTGATTATCACATTTACGGGAATACTATACTTGTTATCCTGCATTACATGCAGTGACTTGAATCTTGTACTTGTTATCCTGTATTATATATACAGTGACCTGTATTTATAGTACTCATGTACTCCTGAACTCCTGATCCTATCTTGTACCTGCTATCCCCGTAAATTGATAATTACATAATAAACCATAAAACTGGACAACTTACATCGGGTCGGGGGAAACTTGCGGCTATCAATATGTGTTCGTGTTTACAGTGGTACTAGGCATGTTGTGCAATTAAAACTTCCGGTCTGACCTGTGGGCCTCCAGGCGACCGAGGGGAGTGCTGGCTCCCTCCTTCTTGGTACCATCTTGATAAGGGCATTCTATAAGACCCTCCTGTAGGCCTTGCGGCCGGTTCCATACACCAGCGATGGAACGTCCTGGGTCGTGGTCCCGGGCATGTACGGGACCCACTGTAAACATAGTTCGTTGATACCCCGTTGGTTTCCAATAACAACCTTGCTTTACTCAGATGTGGATATAGGTGTGCTGGGACGCTAGTTCACATATCTAGACATCAGGGTAAGACGAGTAATAATAATAAAAGATGCCAACCATGGATCAGTTGTATGCTTTGCCGAGTTTGCTTTCATCGGGTTTTACATCAGATTTCCGGTTTTATGGTTATTATTATATTAGCTGCTCATACCCTGCTTTATCACTTGTATCCTATTCCACCAGTCTCCTGTTCTTCCCTTATCATACCATGAGTACTTCCTGTTTGATATTTATTTGCTCCTGCCTGCTTCTGCTCACGACACAGTTTTCAATGCATGTTTATAATTCGGTTTTATCGATACACGTGGACTTATTCTTGCACGCCATCTGGCTTTTGCCTCACTACTCGCCTGGGGAGTTTTATCTGACTCCCCTGGATCCTCATGTCCAGGTCATGGAGCTTGGAGCATGTGGATTCTCCCAGTTGCTGATTAGAGTGGCGCAGCTGAAGCATGGATCCTCAGCAGACCGTCTGAAGCTCTATCCTTCCAGGCCCCCCTGTGTGCCTCTCGAATTTCCTTTTATAAACTCGTGAGTGTCTGTGTACTGTTCATACTTGTACATCTCTTTGTAATCTCGCAATTGCGCATATCAGTGATGTAATATTCATGTAATATTGGATCACCTCTGTGATAACTTTGTAATTGTACTCATATGTTGGAATGTATAATGCACCACTTGCTTCCGTACTCTGATTCTTGCATGTACTGATGCTTAGCGTATATACGTGAGGGTATTTCTGACCTGCGTATATACGTCGCAGTAACGTCTCCGTACCCGCCGGGATCGGGGCGTTACAGGGTGGTATCAGAGCCTAGGCTCTCACCTCCTCAGTACATCCAGACGGCAAATTAATGGTAAAGAAATTTGCAACTGGAATGCATGAGTCCTGATTATACACTCCAACTACAAGTGCAGAGTTATCTATTTTTCTTGATCATTCTTCCTTTGATTCCTAATCCCTTCCATCTTTACCCTGTTTTGGGTTTTCGAAGCCTTTATACCAACTTAAGATATGAATAGACTAGAGAGGTAGCGGCTGGTTCTGAATGAAGCGATTATATGATCTCTTTGGCCAAATCTATGAAGCTCGGGTATTCTCGGGATTGATCCTAATCGGGTTATCTTTCAGAAGTCGGTAGTCGGAATTCTCTACGGATATTCTACATTCTCGGCTATATCTTTCAGAGTGATTGATGCCTGGTATTCGGAATTCTCAATTATCGGTCTTCTTTATTATGCTCAGGACTATCAGAGTTTCTTTATCTTCGGTATTCTGGCTCATCCTCAGAGCGACATTAAGTATGCAGTACAGCGGGAATTCTATTGCAAAGCTGTGTTGTCAGTCAGTATTATTCGGCATTGTTCGAAGGTTTATACGGCCGGAAGTGCAGAAGATGTCTATATTCTGATTATTGATCAGTCAACTTGAGAGCCCTACCTATAGTGCTTCATATCTTGATTGGTATAATTCCCGTCCTTGTCCTCTTTGTGTTCAATTTACCCCTTATCGAAATTGTGAGGACGCAATTTTTGTAAGGTGGATGGATTGTAACACCCCGCTCCCAGAATACGTACTTAGTTGCGTATTAAGATTTTTCGATCGTATTTTTTGATTTACTTCCTGTATTTGTTTTGTATTATGAATTAATTATATGATCGTTTTGTCTTGGATCCGGATTCGCGGACTCGGAGTCAGCCCTAGTCTGAACCGGGGACCCGATCCTAGGGTATTACTCGATTTGATCTTTCTGGTATTTAGATTTGACCGATTTTAGTTTTAAACATCATTTTCTAATATTTTAGATTTTCTATGATTTTCTGGAATTTTCCTGAATTAAGTTGAAGATCTTCAAAACCGGTGTCGACCAGTACCGCTGACCGATTCCCAGATTTTTAATTTACAAACGGATTAGAATTACTAGAAGTGTCTTTTTACATTATTTCTTAAAATCACATTTTCTATCTAAATACCTTTTCTGAGGATTTTATGAATTTATGAAAATTCCACCGGATTGGGTGTCGGCCAGTATCGCTGGTTGATTCCAGGATTTTTAGTTTACAATCGGAATTGAATCTCTGAGTTCCGCTTTCACTTTACTTCTTAAAATCATATTTTATTCTTTAATACATTTTCTGAGATTTTTCAGAATTTATCAAAATCCGGCCGACCCGGTGTAGACCAGTATCGGCGGTTAACTTCCGAATTTTTAATTTGAAAACGGGATTTATTTTTGAAAAATGATTTCATATTATTCCTCAGGATGAAATTTTCCACCTCTGGGTATTTTTGGGGATTTTTCCGGAACAGTCGATATTTCGCGACCATATTATAATATTATTATTTTTGTCAAATCTTCTATTTTCTTTCTTTCTTTTCCCTTCTTTTCTCCACCGACTCCAGCCCATTCCTCGCCCACGTGGCGACATCACCTCACCCTTCCCCCATTTAATTCTCTCCCATCCACCAATCACTATCACTCTCTCTCTCCTTTTCTTTTTCTTTTTCTTTTCCTTTTCTTCTCTTTCCCTTCATCTCTTTTCTCCTCTCTTCTTCTTCTTCTTCATAGAGAAGCTGAGGCCCCAACCGAGCCACCCAGCCGACCCAACTCCGGCCACCAACTCCGGCGAGCCTCCTCCTCCTCCCTCCTCTTTTCTTTCCCTTTACTTTCCTTTCTTTCTTTTCTTTTCCATTTTCTTCCCCGTCCTCCCCTAGATCCGGCCACACCTTTGACCATCGCCGACGAACTCCTCCTCCCTCCTCCGGCACCCCCCGGTGGGGGTTGACCGCCGCCGGCGCGATGCCGGCGGCCTGGGCGCGACCGGGGGCCACTTGGCCCCCCTGTGCGCGGGTGTGGAGGGGGCAGCAGCCCCCTCCCTTCTCCCTTTTTGGGGTGGCCGGAGGCCACCCCTGCCTGCGCCGGCCTCCCTGGCCGGCGCAGCCTCCGCGCCCCCCTGGCCGCAGCCAGGGAGGGGCGCCAGGCCAGGCCAGGCCCGGCCTGGCCTGTGCGTGAGCAGGGGGCACAGCCCCCCTGCTGTTTTCTCTCCCCCTCCTTTGGGGTGGCCGGTGCGGCCACCCCTGGCCGGCGGCCACCGGAGGCCGCCGGCGCCGGCCCAGGCGAGGCCACGGCCAGGCCTCTGGCCTGGCCGTGTGCTGTGAGAGGGGGCAACCGCCCCCTTCTTTCTGTTTCTCTCTCCTGCTCCCTCTCTCACTCCTGTTCTCTCTCTCTCTCTCCCTCTCTTTCTCTCTCCTAAATTCTCTCTCTCTCCTATCCTCTCTCTCTCCCCTAATTCAATCTCTCTCTCTCTCCTGATTCAATCTCTCTCTCTCTCCTGAACTTTCTCTCTCCTCTCTGTTATTTTGACGCGGATCTCACCCCCGCGTCCAGGCAATCCTTGACGCGAGTCTTCGCGATCTTGGCATCTCCTTTAACGCGGCCTATGCGTTATTGTATCGACGCAACGCGGAGTCCATGCCCGCGTCTGTGTCCCTCTCATGTCTGCGCGACGTGGAACCCACGACCGCGTCCGCTTTCTCCTCGTGTCCTGATTTGTACGCGGGTCTCGAACCCCGCGTTTGTGGCATCTTCGCGACGCGACTCCCGCGTCTGCGACTCCCGCGTCTCACTCTTAAAAACCCGCGTCTCCCTGTGCACTCTCTCTTTCCATATACTTCTCTATCTATGTTTCTCTCTCTTTCTCTCTCTAACTCTTTCTCTCTCCTTTTCACTTTCTCTCTCTAAAATATTTATATTATTATATTCTATGGCGTGTGCGCGAGTTCCATGGATTTCGGACGTTTCGGCATTTCTGGAGCTTTAGGCGAGTGTCCTCGCTATCGCCTCCATTTGGGTTTCCCCGCTTCGTCGGGTCGACATGTATTTTATACCATGTTTTCATGTATTATGTATTGGGCTGAGTCCCTGTATTTGTGTATGGCCGAGTGCCAATGGCTGGACATGTATTGCTCTGTGACGAATGCTTGTATTAGGATAGTTTCATTCTTGTATACATACCATGCCTGTGATGTATTTTACTGCTTTATACCATGCGTGGCCGACCCTTCGTGGTCGTTGGACTCTGGGTTTCTGCCCACTCCTGGGATGGCTAGTAGTCACCGAGAGTGCGCTTAAACCCCGAGCGTACTTGGCTTCCGGACCCTTCAGCCTCCGGTCCCTCACTATCTCGAAAGAGGCGTGATTGGGATCGTCAGGTTTCTCATTCAGCCTCCGGTCTCTCACTATCTCGAAAGAGACGTGATTGGGATCGTCAGGTTTCTCATTCAGCCTCCGGTCTCTCACTATCTCGAAAGAGACGTGATTGGGATCGTCAGGTCTCAGCTCCGTCTGGTGAGCATACTTAGCGCTCAGTGCTTTATTCACTAAATTCGTTTAGGCGAGTTGCTGCCGGATTTTCTACTCGTATCTTAAACCGAGTTGTCCCGGTAACCTCGCAGAGCGCATTAGTGTCTAAACTCTGTTCGCTGCCTGTGCCACCAGCTTGTTCAGCTCCGCCTGGTTATCATGATCAGCGTCCAGCGCTTTACCACTAGATTCGTCTAGGCGAGATGCTGCCGGATTTTCTACTCGCACTTTAAGCCGAGTCGTCCCGGTAATCATGCCAGACGCTCTAGTGTTAAATACTGTTTGCTGTCTGTGCCTCCAGCTTGCTTAGCTCCGCTTGGTTGTGCTCAGCTACTACTATATCACATGCCATGTACTTACCTGATGTGTTAACACTTGCCATGTCATTACTTCTTACCTGTCAATTACATGCTACTATTTAATACTTGTTTGTGTCACCTGTCAACTGATG
Source organism: Agave tequilana (assembly GCA_038442645.1). Lineage (NCBI taxonomy): Eukaryota > Viridiplantae > Streptophyta > Magnoliopsida > Asparagales > Asparagaceae > Agave > Agave tequilana. The sequence continues at coordinate 42,796 of JAVJIF010030067.1, read as the reverse complement.
TGTTATCATCTAATACCTGACATGCTACTACTTGGCAAGGCCCCTTGTTATGACATGACTTGCCACCGGACTAATATCAATCTCTTGACATGACTTGTTACCTGTCAAATATCATCCTCTGTCATGCTATCACTTGACACCCGGCATGATATACTTGACCTGTGATTATCACATTTACGGGAATACTATACTTGTTATCCTGCATTACATGCAGTGACTTGAATCTTGTACTTGTTATCCTGTATTATATATACAGTGACCTGCATTTATAGTACTCATGTACTCCTGAACTCCTGATCCTATCTTGTACCTGCTATCCCCGTAAATTGATAATTACATAATAAACCATAAAACTGGACAACTTACATCGGGTCGGGGGAAACTTGTGGCTATCAATATGTGTTCGTGTTTACAGTGGTACTAGGCATGTTGTGCAATTAAAACTTCCGGTCTGACCTGTGGGCCTCCAGGCGACCGAGGGGAGTGCTGGCTCCCTCCTTCTTGGTACCATCTTGATAAAGGCATTCTATAAGACCCTCCTGTAGGCCTTGCGGCCGGTTCCATACACCAGCGATGGAACGTCCTGGGTCGTGGTCCCGGGCATGTACGGGACCCACTGTAAACATAGTTCGTTGATACCCCCGTTGGTTTCCAATAACAACCTTGCTTTACTCAGATGTGGATATATGTGTGCTGGGACGCTAGTTCACATATCTAGACATCAGGGTAAGACGAGTAATAATAATAATAAAAGATGCCAACCATGGATCAGTTGTATGCTTTGCCGAGTTTGCTTTCATTGGGTTTTACATCGGATTTCCGGTTTTATGGTTATTATTATATTAGCTGCTCATACCCTGCTTTATCACTTGTATCCTATTCCACCAGTCTCCTGTTCTTCCCTTATCATACCATGAGTACTTCCTGTTTGATATTTATTTGCTCCTGCCTGCTTCTGCTCACGACACGGTTTTCAATGCATTTTATAATTCGGTTTTTATCGATACACGTGGACTTATTCTTGCACACCATCTGGCTTTTGCCTCACTACTCGCCTGGGAAGTTTTATCTGACTCCCCTGGATCCTCATGTCCAGGTCATGAAGCTTGGAGCATGTGGATTCTCCCAGTTGCTGATCAGAGTGGCGCAGCTGAAGCATGGATCCTCAGCAGACCGTCTGAAGCTCTATCCTTCCAGGCCCCCCTGTGTGCCTCTCGAGTTTCCTTTTGTAAACTCGTGAGTGCCTGTGCACTTTTCATACTTGTACATCTCTTTGTAATCTCGCAATTGCACATATCAGTGATGTAATATTCATGTAATATTGGATCACCTCTGGTGATAACTTTGTAATTGTACTCATATGTTGGAATGTATAATGCACCACTTGCTTCCGTACTCTGATTCTTGCCTGTACTGATGCTTAGCGTATATACGTGAGGGTATTTCTGACCTGCGTATATACGTCGCAGTAACGTCTCCGTACCCGCCGGGATCGGGGCGTTACAACCTCTCTTCCTTCTTGCATCAAATTAACCGATGAAGGTGTTGACCAATTTAAGCTCAAGCCACAATACATCACACTCTTCCCAAATTTCATGGACTTGAATCTGAGGATGCATACTTCTTCATAAGGAAATTTGAGGAAGTAGTCTCATGATGAAGATACCCAAGTTAGGAGAAGATGCCATCAAACTTCGGTTTGTCCCCATTGCTTTGAAAGATTTAGCAATGAAATGGCTCTACAGTCTAGAGGCCGGTTCAATATCTTCGTGGTATAATTTCTCTAAGGCCTTCTTAAAGAAATTTTATCCCATCCACAAGACTGCACTGATTAGGAAGAGCATCTTACAGTTTAAGCAAACAGCCAATGAATCTTTTTGGAAATATTTCGAACGTTTTAAGGACCTCCTTGCCCAATGTCCTCACCATGGGATAGAGAAATGGCGACTTTGCCAAGTTCTATATGATGGATTAGAATATCAAACTAAAACGCTGTTAGAATCCATGTACCAAGGAGGATTTCTGAAAAAGAACGAAAATGAAGGATGGTTATTATATGAAGAATTAGCTGATAATACCATCCAATGGGAACCAACTCCGGAAAAATTTAGGACTAATGACCCTACTTCTTCGAAAGGAGGTATCCCTTCCATTGAGGCAAACATAGCAACCGATGCTAAGTTAGCTGCTGTGATGCGAAGACTAGAAGCTCTTGAAACAAAAGAACCAGTCTCTGTGAACCAAGTCAGCCCAACACCTTCGGCGGGCTGTACTTATTGTCAAGATATGAACCATGTGTTCGAGGAATGTCCCGTCTTTATCGCGCATCAAAGTTTGCCCGAACATATGAGTGCGGCCTTCACAAGGCCTGCCAACAATCCATATTCGCCCACCTACAATCCCGGTTGGAGAAATCATCCCAATTTTTCATGGGGCACAAGCAACAATGATCAAACTAGGCCCAAATTCTCCAACAATTTCCAAAATCTGCCCTATCAACAAAATTTCCCTAGTCAAAATCCTCCACCCTCTTTCCAAAATTCACAAATGGAGACAAGACTCTCAAATATGGAAAGAAAGGTGGACACTCTAGTTAAAAGCCATGACACGCTAGCTCAAGTCTTAACTAGGATAGAGATCCAATTGAACCAACAAGAGAGACAAAGGGGAACTCTGCCAAGTCAACCATTGCCAAATCCTAGGAATCCTAGGCTAGCCAATGAGGCTCAAGACCCAAACCAGTGTAACGTGGTTCATACACTAAGATCAGGGAAACAAGTTGATAATCGCGTATCCATGCCACAGGATCCATCTCAGTCATCCATTCCATCTAGCTCCACTCCTTCTCCACCCAGCTCCAATGAAACTGAAGTTGAAAAGTCAGCAGGACAGGTGCACCAGCCTATAGCCCCATTTCCAAATAGGCTTAGAAGCAACAACAATGCACATATAGAGAAACTACTAGAGGTGTTCAATTAAGTTAGGCTCAACATTCCACTTCTTGATGCAATCTAACAGGTCCCTAGTTATGCCAAATTCCTTAAGGACATGTGCACCAAGAAAAGAAAGACAAATGTGCCTAAGAAGGTTTTTCTAACCACTAACATTAGTGAGCTATTGTCCAACCAGATCCCAGTCAAGTACAAGGACCCTGGTTGCCCCACCATCTCTTGCACCATAGGTCCAGCTGAAATCAATCGAGCACTCCTCGATTTAGGAGCTAGCATCAATTTGCTCCCTTTCTCCGTATATCAGCAACTTGGATTAGGTGAACTCAACCCAACCCAAGTTACTATTCAATTGGCTGATCGCTCAATCAAAGTTCCTAAGGGAGAGATCAATGATGTCCTCATACGAGTGGGAGAATTCATTTACCCAGTCGATTTCATTGTTTTAGAGACACAACCTGTGCCTAATCCTAGGTCTCAAACTCCCGTCATCTTAGGACGGCCGTTCCTAGCAACCGCAAATGCAATCATAAATTGTAGAAACGGATCCATGAGATTGACTTTTGGAGATATGACCAAGGAAGTCAATGTTTTCAACTTAGGTAAGCATCCCTACGACATGACCGACCAACCCTTTGAGGTTAATTTCATTGAAAACATGATGAGTGAGCACAATGAGGAGATCATACTAGAGTCAGAGGAAGAGAAAGACTTAGAATCAAGTGATCTCAACCTTGATGAGATCGAATGGGCAGCAAATCCAAGTTCTATAGAGATGGAAAAGTCAAGCTTAACACCTCCACCCATCGAGCCACCTCCTTCATTGGAGTTAAAGGCCTTGCCTAAACATCTTAAGTATGCCTACCTAGGTGAACAAGAGACGTTACCGGTCATAGTTGCATCCAATTTGACTGATAGGCAAGAGGAAGACCTATTGGCAACCCTTAGGAGACATAAGGAAGCCATTGGCTGGACTATGGCAGATATCAAGGGACTGAGCCCTACGATAGTCCAGCATCGTATTCATCTAGAGGAAGGGGTTAAACCAAAGAGGGATCCACAGCGTAGGCTAAACACACTCATGCAGGAGGCTGTACAAGCCGAAATAGTAAAACTGTTAGATAATGGGATCATTTATCCCATTTCCGATAGCGAATGGGTTAGCCCAATGCATGTGGTCCCTAAGAAGTCTAGCTTTACTGTGGTAGAAAACGACAAGCATGAGTTAGTGCAAACACGATTGCCTACTAAGGTTCGAGTATGCATAGACTATCGCAAGTTGAACGCCGCCACTAGGAAAGATCATTTTCCTCTCCCATTTATCGACCAAATGCTGGAACGATTAGCCGGTCATGAGTATTACTGTTTCTTGGACGGTTATTTAGGGTATAACCAAATCCCTATAGCCCCGGAGGACCAAGAAAAGACAACGTTCACGTGCCCATTTGGGACATTTGCCTATCGTCGAATGCCTTTCGGCCTATGTAATGCCCCCGCCACATTCCAACGTTGTATGTTAAGCCTCTTTTCTGATATGGTCGAGCGCTTTTTGAGATTTTCATGGACGACTTCTCCGTCTATGGAAATTCATTTGACCATTGTCTCCATCACTTGGAGCTAGTACTGAATAGATGCACCGAACAGAACTTGACCCTCAATTGGGAAGAGTGCCACTTTATGGTGCAGCATGGGATTGTCCTAGGTCATGAGATATCTAGGGAAGGGATCAAAGTGGACAAGGCTAAGGTGGAGATCATAGCCAAACTTCCTATTCCACGATGCGTGAAGGACATTCGGTCTTTCTTAGGACACGCTGGTTTTTACCGTAGGTTCATTAAGGATTTTAGCAAAATTGCTAGACCCCTTACAAACCTTCTAGTTAAAGATGTGCCCTTCATCTTTGACGATAGGTGCAATAGTGCTTGGGAAAAGTTGAAAGTGAAACTTATTTCTGCACCTATCATCTCACCTCCGGACTGGTCCAAGCCTTTTGAGATCATGTGCGATGCCTCAAATTTTGCGATAGGTGCTGTCTTAGGATAGCGTAAGGATAGCAAGCAGCACGTGATCTACTATTCGAGTAGGACGCCTAATGACGCCCAAATGAACTATACTACAACTGAGAAGGAATTCTTGGCAGTAGTGTTCGCTTTGGAGAAATTCCGCCCATACCTACTTGGGACCAAGACCACGATTTTCACCAACCATTCTGCACTTCGATACCTTATGCTAAAAAGGGATGCGAAGGCCCGACTCATTCGTTGGATCCTCCTCCTTCAAGAATTTGATCTCAAAATTCGAGATAAAAAAGGTGTTGAAAATGTTGTCGCAGACCATCTCTCTCGCGTGCCTAATGCACCCTCCAACGAACTGCCCATCAATGACAATTTTCCCGATGAACAACTTCTAGCCATCTCTAAGGAACCATGGTTTGCTGACATAGTAAATTACTTAGTCACAAACCAAATACCACCTAATTGGTCAAAACAGGATAGATACCGATTCTTGTCTCAAGTCCGGTATTACATGTGGGAAGATCCTTACCTTTTTAAATATTGTAGCGACCAAATTATTAGGAGATGTGTCCCCGACGAGGAAACTAGAAGCGTTCTAGCCTTTTGTCATGAGTTTGCTTGCGGTAGACACTTTGGTCCCCGCAAAACTGCCGAAAAGATCCTGCAAAGTGGCTTTTATTGGCCTACTGTGTTCAAAGACGCATTCGAGTTTTGCAAAACGTGCACAAGATGTCAAATGATAGGAAGAATTTCCAAACGAAATATGATGCCCCTAAATCCAATTCTAAAAGTAGAACTTTTCGATGTTTGGGGCATTGATTTTATGGGACCCTTCCCTAATTCATTTGGGCACCAATACATCTTGTTGGCCGTAGATTACGTATCAAAATGGGTTGAAGCCGTCCCTTGCAAGACAAATGACAACAAAGTTGTTGTCAAATTCTTGAAAGAAAACATCATCTCACGCTTTGGAACCCCTCACGCCATAATTAGTGACAATGGTACACATTTTTGCAATAGAACTTTTGAAGCTCTTATGCGAAAATACGCCATAACTCACAAGTTATCTACGCCCTACCATCCTCAAACTAGTGGACAGGTAGAAGTTTCCAATAGGCAAGTCAAGCTCATCTTGGAGAAAACTGTGAATCAGAATAGGAAGGACTGGTCCACCAAATTGGTGGATGCCCTATGGGCATATAGGACTGCCTTTAAGACGATTCTAGGAATGTTACCCTACAGACTAGTCTTTAGAAAGGCTTGCCACCTTCCTGTTGAGCTAGAGCACCGGGTCTTATGGGCAATTAAGTAGCTGAATTTCGATCTAGATAAGGCCGGTTGAGCTTCGGAAATTGCAAATTTCTGAACTAGAGGAATTGAGGAACGAAGCATACGACAATGCGAAAATTGCGAAGGATAGAGTTAAGGTTTTTCATGATAAGTTCATCATGAGAAAAACTTTTGTCCAAGGACAAAAAGTGTTACTCTATAACTCTAGACTTCATCTCTTTCCCGGCAAGTTAAAATCAAGATGGACAGGGCCATTCATTGTTAAGACCGTGTTTCCACACGGAGCGACTGAGATCTACGATCCAAAAATGGTAGTACATTCAAGGTAAATTGTCAACGTCTTAAAATCTTTTTGGAATCAGTTCCAGAAGTAAATGCAGCCATGGGTCTTTTTGACCCACTGTATCGGTAACTTTACCTTTCTGCCAATTCATGCATCCATGCATTTCATTCATACATTAGGGACAATGCATGAAACAAGTGTGGGGGAAGGGTATGTAAAGTAATAAAAAAATTAAAATATATATATATATATATATATATATATATATATATATATATAAATTTCTTTATTCTTTTTCTCTTTATTTGTTCTAACATAACAAAAATAAAAAATTTAAAAAAATTTAAAAAAGAGAAAAAATTTTTATAAAAAGGACAATATTTTGACTTATCTTTTGAAAGAAATCTAAGTTAGTTTTAAGAATTAGGAAAATCATGATTAGGATTTCTAAAAACTTGGTCAAAAAAAAATAATAATAAATTGTTGAATTTTTAGGTATAGGAGGAGAATTTGAATAAGTAATTAGTCTTGATTTTTACCTTAATGAAATGTGCATACCTAATGCATATCTAGGATTCTAAGACAAAGACCCTTGTGCCTCATAAAAAAATAAATAAAAATATATATATATATCACTAATTAAGCTGAATACATGTGCCTCAAGAAGCATAAGTATTCACGCCTAAAGGTGAGTTCTGAATAAAATAAAGTCCTTAGTTTTGTGGCCTAGTTCATTTGAATTTGAGTCCGCGGGGTGTTTTCTCACCTGGTGCCCTAAAGCTGACCGGTTTGGGAGCCACCGACTTTAAGTTCGCTAAATGGCTGGATTAGAAAGCCTAAGGAAACTAAGAAAAATTACTTATATATGTACTAACACATTTAATAATCAATTAGTTAGGTATGAGGGCCTCAAAAAGCCTTGATACTTACACGAAAGAGAATTAGATGAGTTATACATATTAAAAAAAAAATAATCATAATAAAGAGGCATGAGAGTCCAAGTTAAGGAATTCCTAGATTCACAAGGGTGCATATGACTTTTGGTAACGAAAAAGACTATACAAAAATTCAATTTTGATCCTTACCTAAAATGGATAACAATTTACTTTATAAAGACTAAGTTTAAGAATGAATAAAAATGAAAATCCTAAAACTTATAGACTACTTAGTCTCTTCAAATATATTTCAAATATTTTTCTTTTTATGGATTTTGTGGGTGTAATCCACTGAAAACCCTCACGAGACAACACTCGTCCTCTAGGGTAACCTAGGGATTTAACGGCTTGTTGTACATGCTAAGTGCAACCGTGATTCCTAATTATGCACCATTACTAATATTTTATTATTTAATGTGTGCAGGCCTTGAGTATTTATTTATATAAAGAATAAAAGCCTCAATGAAGCCCAAAAGCCCATGTCCAAGCCCATGTCCAAGCCCAAGATCAAAAGTGCAATTACCAAATGTCAAAATTGCAATTACAAAGTGCAAAAATTGCAAATACTAGAAAGAGGGAAAGGATAGAATTCTATTCAACCCTAAATTCTTGGTGGATGAGGATAAATAGAGTGCAAGGATGAAATTCGTTTTGGGAAGAGATTTGAATTTAGGGTAACTTGATTTCCAAGTTATCCCGAAATCTCAAATTAAAGAGTCGAGATGCCAGAGCCAGATAGATACGCCCAGATGGACGGACCAGAGGAGGCCACGCGCAAAAGCGCGCGGCCAGGGATAAGAATATGGCCGCGGAAACGCGGCATAAGCCGCATATCCGCGACAATGTGGATGATGCTGCGTACCAGATTTCTTGGCTGAGTTTTATCGAGACTCTACTTCCTCCAGCGCCTATAAATACCCCTGCAGACGCAACAGAGAGGGGCATCCAGAGACGAGGAGATTAAGGTTTCTTTAGCTTTTTCTTTAAATTTCTGCAATTGTCATTTCTTTTTAAGCACATTGTGGTAGAAGATCAGTAAAACCGCATCTCTCCAATCATATATATTTCAAATCTAATCTCTTTTCTCTTATTTTGAAGATACAGAGGAATCGGCCGAAAAGCTTGCTTCGCATCCTTCCCTGTGGATCGACCCGCTTTGGCCCTTGCTGCAGCAGATAGCATTGAGACTGAGAATCTTAACTTTAATCTTTTCCTTGCAATTTCTCAATTTCAATCAACCATGGTAACATTATATCTCTGATCATCAAGTCAGATTTATCTGACTATCCTCTTATTCCTTAATGGAATTAATTCCTCCACGGAGTACCTAACGTCATGTTAACAGTTACCTCTGATGAAATTCCTTCATCTCAGTGGAGTCTTGTACTCACTTCTTTAATTCCCAACGATATTTCAGAAGTCATCTGAGGAGAAAAAACTCAGAGAGTACATCATGTTACTTAAAGTAACAGAACGATCATACACCTCCAATGACTAAAGATAGAGAAAAGAGTTGGCTTTTAACCCCAATGAAAAATCCTCGACAACTCATCATGCTGAAGGGAATAACATGGCTAATCCAACTCAAACTGTAGTTGGTAAAGGCATACTAAACCCATTGATAGCTGAGAATTTGCTAAAAATCCTACGGGACCTAAACCCCCCTTCCCCACCAAAGTCCCCTACTAATTCCCGTCCATGGAATAGTAGGACTATAAAAGGTTGTATTCATTTTCTCAATGAGATGAATCATAAATCAGAACTGTTATGTTCAAAGCTCACACCTCTGACAGTAAAATCTTTTGAATTTCCCTGGCGGATCTTGCTAATATCTGCAGCAGATCAAACTCCACTTGCCATTCTCTTCAATAAAATGACAGGTTCACTCAACTTGTTGTTATGTTCAAACACCTCTAATAGTAAATGAATCCTTATCAAATTAATATCATATCTCTGACAAGTCATTTCAAAATCCCCGGCTGCGTATTTGTCACGTTCGCTTAAACAAAATCTCCTTCTAATTCTCCAGTAAGGAATTTGATTGTTACGTTAATGATTACCTCTGACAACTTTTCAGGAAACAATCATCTTTTTATCGAATCCCTATAGGATTTTTTATGTCACATTAACGATTACCTCTTACATCAGAGAACACTAAACTCTCTAAAATCTCTCATGGGATTTATTTTCTAACTCTTCAGCGAGTTTCTAATAGATTCTCTTTGGAGTCTATTATTAACCTTTTCAGTCCCCAATGGACTCTTTGATTGTCACGTTAATATTATACCTCTGATAATTTCTTCCAAATAATTCTCTAAGGAAATGTTAATTTTCCCATAGAGCTTATAATCAAATCACATTCTCTAGTGGAATAACTCTTTTTATCATCATGTCCAATTCATCACATCTGAGCGACAGAATTTTGAGCTTGATGGCTTCTCAATCGGTTATATTTATATTACCTCTGAATCGACGGAGAGTCAAGTCTCATCCTTTAATCTGATAGGGACTACTCATTTTGCTGTCATATCCAGTTCAACACCTCCAAATGGCAGGGCTCTGAATTTGGTAATCCTAGTCGGTTATGTCCAGTTTATCACTTCTAAACCGATGGGTGCTTAGATCTCTTTCCTTTTATGGTACTCAAACTGTCATGTACAACCACCTCTGAAAAGATGAGTCATAACATTGATCTCATTTCTCCCGTTAGGATCGGGAGTTCTCGATGTCAAGTTAATACGATTACCTTTGAACAGCGAATTACGAGCCTGGTATCTCTTAGTTGGTCATGTCTAGTTTACCACTGATAATTGTGATTACCACTTTTGTTACATTTAATGCTGCATGGCTGTTTATGTTGATGTTTATGTAAAAATTAGGTAAAGAGCATAAATTAGAGAAAATAGATGAAAAAGCAGAAAATTGAGGTTAAAGAGATCATTGCAGTAGTATATTTCAAGATACAGACATCAAAGACCTAATAGACTTGACAAAAGAGTCTATAAAATAATAAAAAAGCATCTAACAAAAGTATGAGGTCAAATCAAGTCAAATTTTAGCTAGGTAGCCGAATTTTAGGCTGAGCACCCGTACACTGTTCAACAGAGATCAAAAATCTGTTTCAGACTCAAATTCAAACTAGATACCATTTAGTATTTTGATCATAACTTTTGGTACATGTATCCAATTCTGATGATTCTAGATGCTATAAAAAAAGAACTTAAAAGGATACAATTCTTCTGTCAATACTGTTTCCTAATTAGTCATTTATCAAGCCGTATTCAGTAATCAATATCAATAGTCTGCAGATCAATTCAGGATTGAATGCCCACACCAAACTGAAGTATGATTAGAAGTCCTAATGTGTTCTTGATTGAATTAGCTCTGAGCCTATATAAAGGGCTGCAATCTCTTGTAATTATATCAATCTCATAAATATCTCGATAATCTCATCAAAAAATATAAAAACAACCTTTGTAATTTAGGTTTTAGTTGTTCTCTTTCTTATATAAAATTCTGGCTTTTGGAGAAGAAATCTGGTGTTTTAGAAGAAGAAGATCAGAGGAGAAGCGGCAACTAAGGATTAGACGTGATCTTCAAATTGGTGTTATCCTTTCTCTTTCTCTTTAATTTACTATATGAAGATAGCAATCATGTTTATTGTTTTGCTTTGTAATTTATTTGTCATGAACTAAATCTTCATAGTTAGGGCATTGATGTAGGCAATTATTATGAAGATTTAATCTTTTTATTTTGTGTTAGTTCTATGTTACTACTCCGTTTTTCATGTTAGATTCTATTCATGTTATGTTTTTATTCTCGTTCTTCATGTTATTAATTGACGCACACAATTATAAAGAATGCAAGGTTTGGGACTGAGAGGAGATAATTTATCAATACTTCATGAGAATAGAAATCACAACTTGATAAGTTAAGATGTAAAAGTTGTACAATCTTATAGAAAAATTCACCGTGCTTAATGCCTCCTCTAATTTGTAAATCTATTAGATCGAGAAATTGTAAGTTAGAATTAATATTGCTTGAGAGAGAATATTAGTTAAGATAGGGACTTTCGATTGTTAACATGAGCAGTATGTAGTTACTAGTGCAATCAACTTGTTAATTCAATTTATTAATTATTGAAATCAATTGCCCAAGTGATTTTCCTATCCAAAACTAACATCTTTCTTATTTATTTGATTACAAATTAATCTCTTTCTTTCAAATAAAACTTTGTGTTAATACACCATTGGTACTTAATTAGATAATAATCCTCGTGGGTTCGATACTCTACTCTGTCACTCGATTGCTTGTAAACGATTGGTGCACTTGCCATTCGACTCACACCAAGTTTTTGGCATCGTTGCCAGGGATTGTTAATCTTGAATAGTATTAATATCATTTGACCAAAAATTTATCTTTATCTTTATCTTTATTTCTTTCTTTTTCGTTTATTTCACGTCTATGGAATACAACACTATCAATGGTCCTCACAAAGATTTGAGCCAATGCCAACATATTTGTGTTATGGAGGAAATCATGATCGTATGTTTATCCATATTTTCTCAACACCCACATCTACAATCCTGCTCGAGAAAAACATCAAAATTCTTTGTGGAGCGATAACCATCATGTGATTGAGCCTCAATACTTTGTGCCTCAAAAAAAGAAGTCCAATTTGGAAGAAATTATGGAAAGCTTAAATAGAACTTTTGAAAGTTTTATGGAGTTTTCACGTTCCTTGCGAAGTAATTCCAAGGTAGATTACGAAGAGCAAAAAGAGAAAATCATCTCGGGGCAACCAAAAGAATTTTTTGAAGAGGCCGAAGCACATGAGGATGAAGGATTAAGCATCAAAGAGGCTGAAACATATAAGGAGGAAGAAGAAAGCTATATAGAAGATCTCAAGTGGTTGATTGATTATTATGAGAAGAAACTTGTCTCAGATTCATCAATACAGAAGACACAAGAGATATCAACTGAGATCATACACCAAAAGGAGGATACAGAAACTTGGAGCAAGAATTTCAACATCATCTGCCTAGAAAATTCGGCTACACAACCGAACTTTCAGCTGGACAGTCGTTCTCCTATTGAACCAAAGTTTTTGTTTATTCCATAATGTAACGCCCCGATCCCAAGGATACGGAGACGTTATGACGACGTACATACGCGAGGTGAAAACACGCTCACGCGTACGTTAAGCCTAGTACAGTACATAATCTCCATATAGACATGGGTCCCAGCATGAAATAAGTACAAGAATACCTGCAGAAAAGGGTTAAGGATCATAACAGATAGGAAAACTAGGAAAAATACGATAATAGAAATAAAACACAACGATACCTATGAAGAGTCCTGATGAGGAATCTCCTATGTGACTCCACGGCATTATCTGATAATACGATAACTCCGATCTTCAATCTGGGCACGCAAACCCAGGGTCGTCAGAAAGCGACCTAGTGAGTGGTAAAATGAAGGAGGCAGTAATATATACTATAGATACAAGCACGATAATAATATATAATACAAGATGGTGAAATAGCGATACCATATAATAAACATATAAGAAGCAGTAGAAATATATACACATGTAAGCAGTAGAAAGATATAAACATGTCATCTAAGCCGGTTATCATCGGGTCAAGTCTATAGTCGTATCCAGTTGTTATCATATAATAATTAAGATTGTCTAGTGGTGACGTGATGGCATGAACATGGTAGTGGTGACATGATAAAGGTGAACATGCAGATGGGCATATGTCTGCAACAATAAAATCTATGCAATGCCGAACATGCATAGTATGCCACTACATACAGTGTAACATGTACCAGGTAATGTAACAAAGTATACATGTGCATGAGTAGTAGGTCACTACAGAAAGTGTAACAGGAAACAGGTACAGTATCAATGTATACATGTAACATGATAGTAGATAAATGATCAGGATCAGTAACAAGTATAACTAAACATGGATCAGGCAGGTCATGTCTTTTATACAATAGCAGCAATCAGTACCACCTGGTATTTTAATCAATCTCTTCTAGTGTCCCATACCACTGGCAGTTCATACTGGAGCCCGCACTCCAGTCGAACCCATCCGGACATGGCCTACGGGTACCATTATCCAAACGAGAGAGTGATCAAATAACAAGTGTTCCCGACGTCACTATTGTGTATACTGTTTTATTATGTTAATTGGAAACCCATGGTCGAGGAGTTCTTATCGGGTAGGTGTATCCCGTGCATACCCGAGATCATGGCCTTAACAAACCCCTGGCTGCTGAGACCAGGGCCCTCCGCTAAGAGGGGAGCATGAATCAAGTAATGAGAGCTCATGGAGCAATTGGTAGGTAGCACTACCGTCCCCTGCTGTGGGAGAACAATATGGATCCAGTATATCACCTGATAAGATCTAATCAACCGTCAAGTCTCCCCCATACCCAAGTTAGCTTTAATGTCAAGTATACAATGTAACAAGAATAAGTTCATGATATGGGTAACATGATAACAGGACTTGAGCTCTATTGATAGCATAGAACAATATAACGGGAAACGGGAACAATATAACGGGAACAATATAACGAGAACAATATAACAATAGATGTGGGATTTCACATATCGCATAAAAATCCCCAAAAATACCCAAACGTAGCTCATGTGATTCTAAGACACACGGTGAAAGCCGATTCTCAAAATTCTACTCCGTTTGTGAAAGAAAAATCGTAGAGCCGATTATCGGTATCGGTTGATACCGACTACGAAGATTTTCCAAAATAATCCAGAAAATTTCCAGAAAATCCTGAAAAATCTCAAATATAAGAAAATGATTTTTGACACTGAAATCAAATCAATCAGACTACCATGGAGGTCAAATCAATTTTTGTACGTCGTATCGCGTACCGATACTGTGATACGTACACCGAGGATCAGGAGGTTACACATAACTTCCTCCAGATCTCCCACCAAGCAGTGAAGAAGCTGAAGTTGAAAAAATTTAACTCAAAGGTAGAGTTCCTTTCGAAAGAAAGAAACTTGACTTGAGTATCTACACTTTTGATGAGACACTAATTGAGCAATCTTTTGAAGATACTTTACTTCATGCATTATCAAGTTTTTACAATTTCAAGTATTTGTCTAAAGATATTAGATGTGTCCCTTTACAGGTTGAAGATGCTTTTCCATATGATGCTCTGTTGCATGAAAAGTTCAAAGAGGACATATCAAAAGAAACATAAACTAAAATTGAAGAAAACCAAAATCAAAGTGGATAGACTCAACGAGAAGTTGACAAAGAGGTTGAGTACATATAAATCTCCTCTGAAAAGAGCGCATTGGGAAAGTAGAAAGCGTTCTCGTAGATGGAATCGATGAATAAAGGTAAGGAGATTAATTTGTTGTAAATATGAATACTAACTATTTTTTCTTTTTCTTTTTCTGTACCCTAGCCCAGGATCAGAGTTTCAAATTAGAAATAGAACTATAAGATGAACTAACTTGATAAAACAAAGTTGCCAAAAAAATTTGAGGATCAAAAGAATCAAAAGTACGGCTGGGTAGCTGAATTTATGGCTACGTAGCTGAAAAATTTTAGAATTACAAGTTCAAATTTTTTTCAGATTAGTATTCCTCTAATGGGTTATATATGAATATGACTGTTTTTTGTAAATTGATATACATGATTTTTTTTATTGCTTTTACAAGTTTCAATTAGCATAAGTTGATTTTGGGAGTGATATTTATTTGCTATTTTACATGTATTATGGATTCATCTTGTACTATATTAGGACATGTTAAGGTTTAGGTATGGGGGAGGGCCTTGGATTTTTTTAATTTTACTTTTTCTTTATTTTTAGGTTAGAATTTTTTATTTATTTCTTTTCTTTTTAGGATTTTCTAGATTTTTCTTTTTATTTTGCTAAATAAGAAAAAAATTCAAATTTCAGTAAGTTTATCTAGTTTTATGGGATTTAGTGACCATATAGTTTGAATTGGATAGGGATATCAATTTGATAGATTCTCTAATTCTTTAAGAAAAAATAAAAAAAATCTGAAAATTGAATACCATTTAGAATTTATTTACGTGGATATGCATCTTATCTACACTTGCACATTGGTTTAAGTTTAAGATAATGAGGATTACTTAATACTTGAAAAAAGAGAAAAAAATTATTGATTAGCTAGATACTTTCGCCTCAAGATGACTTTGTATTTATGCGAAAGATAGTTAGGTAAGTTGAAAAAAATATAAAAAAAAAAGAGGTGCTTAAAGGGCAATGAAGTGGTAAAACTTTGAAACTTCTATATTGTAAAAAAGAAAAAAAGTTTAAGTATGAAATTTTGAATCAAAGTCCCAAGTTAAGAGCTATCACATGTTCACAAAGATGCATAGAATCAGAAAACTTAGGAAGGATGATAATGTATACTAGAATTTGAAATCTCTAGGATAAGAATATAGGATTTGTTGATAGAAGATTGAACTTGAAAAAGATTACTTATTGAAACTATTGAACTTATTTTCTAGTGATGCTTATTGATTTAAAATATAATTTTCTTTTTCTTTCTACTTATTTTTCTCTTTCTTTATTTTCAGTTATCCTTATTTTTCTTTATCCTGATTCCTTAATCTCTTTATATTCTTTTTTTGAATTTTGTGAATTTTGTGGGTATATTCAATGCAAACTCTCTTGAGACAATACTCGTCCACTAGGGTAACCTAGGGGTTTACGGATTGTTGTACGTGTTAAGTGTAATCGTAATTCCTATGAAAGTGAGTTAAGATTTTATTTTATTTTTAGGATTTTAATTTTTTTACTTTTTAGATTAGGAATTTTGCTCGAGGACTAGCAAAACTTAGGTATGGGGGTATGATAATTGTGATTATCATCTATATTTTGTACCATTCTTTTTTCACTTTTGTTACACATTTAATGCTGCATGGGGTGTTTATGTTTTTGTTTATACAGAAATTAAGTCAAGAGCACAAAGTTAGAGAAAAAAGATGAAAAAGTATAAAATCGAAGTTGAAGAGATGATTGCAGCATTATATTTCTTGATACAGACATTCAAAGACCTAATAGACTTGACAAAAAAGTCTATAAAATATGAAAAAATATCTAACAAAAATTTGAGGTCAAATCAAGTCAAAGTTCGGCTGGGTAGCCGAATTTTTAGCTGAGCAGCCATTCACTATTCAACAGAGATAAAAAATCTGTTTCAGACTTGGATTCAGACTGAACACTTTTTAATATTTTGATCCATAACTTTTGCTACAGGTATTCAAATCTAATGATTCAAGATGTTATAAAAAGAGAATGTAAAAGGCTGCAACCTTTAAATTGACACTGTTTCTGAATTCATTAATTTGTTAAGCCGTATTTAGCAATTAACATCAGCCATCTGCAGATCAATTCAGGATTGAATTTTCACACCAAACTAAAGTAGGATTAGAAGTCCTCATGTAGTTCTGATTGAATTGGCTCTGAGGTCTATATGAAGGGCTGTAATCTCTTGTAACTATATCAATCTCATCAATCTCTCGATAATCTCATCAACAAAAATATAGAAATAACCTTTGTAATTTAGGTTTTAGCTTTTCTCTTTCTTTTATAAAATTCTAGCTTTTGGAGAAGAAATTCTGGTGCTTTAGAAGAAGAAGATTAGAGGAGAAGCGGCAACTAAGGATTAGACGTACTCCTCAAATTGGTGTTATCCTTTCCCTTTATCTTTTATTTACTATATGAAGATAAAAATCATGTTTATTGTTTTTGACAATTTATTTATCATGAACTAAATCTCCATAGCTAGGGTGTTGATGTAGGCAATTATTATGAAAATTTAATCTTGTTGTTTTGTGTTAGTTTATGTTACTACTCCGTTCTTCATGTTAGATTCGATGCATGTTAAGTTTTTATTCTCGTTCTTCATATTATTAATTGATGCGCACAATTATATAGAAGGTTAGGTTTGAGACCGAGAGGAGATAATTTAGTAATGCTTCATGAGAATAGAAATCACAACTTGATAATTTTAGACGCAAAAGTTGTGCAGTCTTATAGAAAAATTCACCTTTCTTAATGCTCCTCTAACTTGTAAATCTACTAGATTGAGAAATTGTAGGTTAGAATTAATATTGCTTGAGAGAGAAATTAGTTAATGTAGGTTCACCTAGAGGGGGGGTGAATAGGTGATGGCTAATCTAATGGTCACTTAATGGTGAATGATGCAAATAATGCGGAAGCTATAACAAATATGACCAATTTAAATCTTCTTTTAATTAAACACTTATGTATAACTCAAGAGTGTTGCCGAATTCCCTTTGCAGGGCTCTGGACAAGCTCCTCTAGATTCCCCTTGAATGGGTTGAGGTACCGCGTTGGCTCTCTTGGTTGAATACTAGTGTTAACAACAATCCCAAGCAAGTATAGCAATTATGAGCACAAGGGATATATCAAGCATGTAAATGATAAAGACAATTATTGAATGCAAGATATAAAAGAGACAAAGAGAGAGAGAGAGAGAGAGAGAGATAGATAGAGTAAGCAATCGCAAACACAAAGGGTTTGTTTCGAGGTTCGAGCACACTTGCTCTACATCCCCGCCTTCAACACACGAAGGATTTCCACTATGCAAAATCCCAATGGATCTCTCCTCGGTGCCGCAACACCTAAAGCCCTCGGACTCTCTAGTCCCGTACACACCGCAAGCCCCACAAGCTTGCCGAGGCCGCACCTCGAACCAAAGAGTTCACAACCGAACTCAAACCACCACGAGCACACTTGCCCGTCTCCTCAAAGTACAAAGATGAAAACTTTGGTGATCTACAACACTTTGATCACCAATTACAAACTCTCACTACAAACTCTCCTATAGGATAGATATAAGAATGGATGCTCAAGTGTGGTGTGAGAAAATCAAGGATTAGAAAGGTGGAGGAAAACTCAAAGAATCACACTTTAAATCACTCTTGATAAATTCTTCCCTTTTGATTGGAAGTATTTGCACTCAAATATGTGGAGAAAACTCTGTTAAAAGGATGGGAAAAACTGGCTTAGAAATCTCCAAAAATCTTGGCTCAAAACAATGACCAAACCCCCTTTTATAGAGGTCAGAAAAATATGACCGTTGGGGTCTGTCAGAGCTGCCGGTCGACCGCCCGGTCGACCGCCAACGGTCGAAAATCCGACCGTTGGAGCCTCCGGTCGACCGCCCGGTCGACCCAGAAAACCCGAGAGCAGAACTCTCTGCAGCGATCGACCGTCCGGTCGACCGGACCACTGTGCTGCACAGACATGCACAAGTCTGTGCACGTCGGTTGACCGTGGGTCGACCGGCCATGGTGCGGTCGACCGCTCGGTCGACCGACCAGCCTGTCAGCCAGTTCCAGGTCTGGAAAACTGGTTTTAAAATCTTTTAACACTTATAAAAATTCCATAAACTTGTTTTAATCATTCTATATTGAAAACCAAACTTGTGACAAAAATTTTCAAGACATATATCAACATATTCATATCATTTCAGCGTCTTGCAAATTTTATCAAAAATCAAAACATATATTTTTCAAACTTGGTTTTCATAACTTCACAAAATATAAAAACAAGATATTTGATTTCATTTTAAAGCATAGTGTGTATGGATATGATCCACTACACAATCATAATGTAATATCTATGTTTTTGTCATAAAGCTCTAAACTTGATTTTGGATAAAAGATATGTATATATAAAAATACCAAAAATCCAAATAGTATTTTGTCACAAAGAAAAATCTTTTCTAACTACAAAATCTTTTATGAAAAGACAAGTAAACCAAGAGTGTGTGTGCATGGTATATACTTGAGCAATCCACCAACTATCTATCCTTTACATTTTTAACTAAAAACAAACTAAAATCTAATACCTAGACACAAGTCTTCATCTTCTTGAAGTCTTCACTTGAAGGCTTCTCATCTTCTTGACTTGGTCCAAGCTTGATCCAAAAGCTCCTTGGATCACCCCGTGCTAGCTCCAAATCTTGATATTTTAACCTTTGTTGAGCTATGCACCTACTAAGATCTTGATAATGAATCTGTCACTAATTAAACACAAGATCATTAGTAAACATAACTTCATGAGTTGATCATCATCAAAACTAGGGTGATAGGCCTTTGGGCCAACAATCTCCCCTTTTTGATGATGACAAAACTCATGAGGTTATATATGCATGGATTAAAGTAAAGCTTCAAAGAAGCTCCCCCTTAACTCATGCATATAAAATAAATAATAGATATGGCAATGAGGCACATGAATATGTATGCAAGTATGGAGATAAAACATGCAACAAGCGTAAATCAAAAATCAAAATCTTTTTCTCCTATTGCAATACAAAAATATATATGCATAAAGAACAAGGAAGACAAATACTTCTCCCCCTTAAGCAATGAAAACATGCATATAAACTCAAAATACTTCTCCCCCTTTTTGTCAATCATCAACAAAGGATTCAAAGTAAAATCAAATCAAACAAAATTTTCTCCCCTTTTTGTCAAAAACAAAAGATCAAGAAGGGGTTAAATCAATCAATAAAGATTTATATGCGATATACATCCATGAAGAGGAAGACGCTAAGTTAGCTTTCCTACACATATGCATTACATGAAGAAGGGATGACAAGCCCTAACTCACATAACACATATTATGTAATGCATAAGAGGAGATGTGAAGCTCCCCCTATACACGTATATCATATAAAGAAGAGTTGTCAAGCTCCTCAATTATAATATACTCAACATGAATCTATATGTAAGAGAGATGTTAAGCTCTCCTTGCATATAGGAAATACAAATCAAAAGTTTTGAATTTTTCTTTATCAAAACAAAATTTTGAACTTTTCTTAATAAAATACATTTTGAGATATCAAATCAACATATTTTTTTTTATTTTGACATCAAATTTGAAAAACATATTGCATAAGCTTTAAGAATTACCAGTTGAAAGTTGAATTAAGCTTAGCGGATCACATATATGTATGAAAATATAATACCAATAAGAATTGATATAATTTGAATTTGAAAGCATTCATACATACAGTCAAAATATGAGTATATAGAAATCATATTGATACCAATTGAAAAATATCCAATGATACTAATTGACGAGAAAGCTTATCATATACTCTATCATATGAAGAGATTGCACTAGTTAATATGAAATGTTCTAAAAATTAGTACGAAATCCTTCAAGTAAGGAATAAAGCAAAAATGAAATTTCAATAAATCTCAATATTCCTTTAAATCATCACACATTTTTTATTATTAAAAACAAAAATTTATATTTCAAGATATATGTATGTTTTGACAAGACAATAAGTATACATACATATCTCTTAAACACAATTGAGTCCATATAAATAGATTTGCATTAAAGGCAAATGACTCAAGAGGTATACATGTATATCTTAAAGTTTGGCAAAATACACATATACATGAAATGAAAAACACATGATCATAATTCAAATCCAAAAAAGTGGGAATATAAGTTTAAAAACGTATGTATCATCAAAACCAAACAATACAAGCACATTTCATGGGTTCAAATAAGCATTAAGCACAAATATAGATAGATTTATTTGTGGCCCATGATATGTACAAGTATAAATCTTAGTGTTGATAAAACGAACATATAAACTAATATTCAATACATGAAACATCAAATTTTGAGAAAAATAGAATCATGTGTCAATCTCAAGGACTATTTGAAGAATAAATGACTAGTATAAATTGTTTTGGAAAACTAGTTAAAGATCCTTCAAATATATCAAATCTTATGTTTTTCATAAACATAACTAGATACATAAAAATTTAAGCACTCATGGTCTATAAAGCTCAAAATAATTTTTAACAAAAGTGTGAGTGTTAAATGATCATGTAAATAGCATTTTTATGAAAATAGTCAATGAAACTCATAAGACACATTTTTAATAAAAGCACGAAAAATCATTTTTCATCAAAAACACTAATCTTCATGGTATATGTATGATTAATCTAATTCTAACAATACACATACATATCCCAAACATAAAAGAGTCTATTAATAATGTTTGCATGAAGGCAAGAGACTCACGGGTATACATGTATATTTATTAGATTTGAATTTAAAGTACATATACATGAAGTAAGGCATAAAAATAAGGCAAAACATGGATAAAAGAGAATCATCAAAACTAGTCTATACATATGCATATAGGGATACAAGTGAGCATGAAGTTCAAATATATATGAGTCAATTGTAGTTCACTATCCATATATGTATAAATGCAAGTTTGACATATTCTACATCTAAACATGTAAATACCACATGAAACACAAAACTCATAAAACATGAACATGCTATGAATGTATGAAATTAAAAGCATGTATATAAAAGTAGGAGTTTAGAGAGTGTTACCAACTCCAAAGCTCCAAATATGGTGGTTGTCCCACCAAAGCTCCTTGATAGCGATGCATCCAAATGTATGTCCATCAAGTCCATTGCATCCACTACCAAGGCACCAATCCTCTCACGTCTTGTGAGAGCCCTCACCTACATCAAAAGCAAAAGATGGGGGTTTGGTACCCATATTTTCTTGGGTCCTTTGGGTTAGATTTGTAAGGAACCCAAAATCTTTTATAATTAGCAAAATTTAGAGAATTAATATTATCATAACAAAACTTTGCTAAATGGCCTTTGCGGCCACAATGTGTACATATGTACACCTTAGTATGCTTATGTGTAGGAGTGTGATCATGTTGTGCAACATAAGCATGATGATGTGCATGAATAGATGGAGTTTGTTTCTTTGAAAACAAAGACTCCAATTTAGTATGATTAAATGCACATGTGCTCAAATTAGATCTCAAATTATCTATTTTACTTTTCAACATATTTATCTCATTGGTGGTGGCATGTAAAGCATGATGAGATATATGATCATTTTTCTTTTTCTTTTGTGAAACAAATCTTTTTCTTTTTCACAAATTTTTCTTTTCAAAGATTTATTTTCTTGAAAAACAACTTCTTTTTGTTTTTCCACCATATCAATTTTATCTTTCAAAATGGTGTTCCCTTTATAAAGATCATTTAATTTAGACATAAGGGAAACATTTTCATTTTTCAAATCTTTATTTTCTTTTTCTAAGCATGCCATTTTATTTTCTAAAGAATCTTTTTCATTAAGCATGGCATCAAAATTCTTTTTCAAATTTTTGTTATCTTTTTCTAAACATGCAATGTTAGATCTAAATGAATCTTGTTCTATATGCATGCAAGCAATGTTCTTTTTCAAATTTATATTTTCCTTTTTAATCATGTCATATTTTTCAAGCAATAGATGACAAAAAGTAGATAGCTCATCATATGACATGTCCTCATCATCGGATTCGGAGTTTACCTCAAGGGGGTTATCCCCTTGGACCATATAGCATACGTTGGAGATATCGCTTCCAACGTCCGAATCGCTCCCCGCATAGTATAGATCTTTTTCGCCGAGGGAGGTGATGATGTTCCATACTATAAAAGCCGAATCAATATTAGCAACTCTAGATAAATAAACATCATCTAGGGTAGACTTGATAGCATGAAGGGCTTTTGCATTAGCCTCAAAATTCTTACCATCTAAAGAATATGCATTATTAGTAGTGGCAAGATATACATGAATGCCTAAGGCTTTGAGGTACAATGACATCTTAACCTTCCAAATTTGGATGTTAAGAATGTCAAAGGTGGGTGGTGACATGAAGTCCATGGTGTGTGTACAAAATCTTGTGATTAGCCTAAAAATGAGGATCTTTAACTCTAAGTTGTTAGACCCAATATCAAGAGCACCAAGCTCTGATACCAATTGTAGGTTCACCTAGAGAGGGGGTGAATAGGTGATGGCTAATCTAATGGTCACTTAATGGTGAATGATGCAAATAATGCGGAAGCTATAACAAATATGACCAATTTAAATCTTCTTTAATTAAACACTTATGTATAACTCAAGAGTGTTGCCGAATTCCCTTTGCAGGGCTCTGGACAAGCTCCTCTAGATCCCCTTGAATGGGTTGAGGTGCCGCGTTGGCTCTCTTGGTTGAATACTAGTGTTAACAAACAATCCCAAGCAAGTATAGCAATTATGAGCACAAGGGAATATATCAAGCATGTAAATGATAAAGACAATTATTGAATGCAAGATATAAAGAGACAAAGAGAGAGAGAGAGAGAGAGATAGAGTAAGCAATCGCAAACACAAAGGGTTTGTTTCGAGGTTCGAGCACACTTGCTCTACATCCCCGCCTTCGACACACGAAGGATTTCCACTATGCAAGATCCCAATGGATCTCTCCTCGGTGTCGCAACACCTACAAGCCCTCGGACTCTCTAGTCCGTACACACCGCAAGCCCCACAAGCTTGCCGAGGCCGCACCTCGAACCAAAGAGTTCACAACCGAACTCAAACCACCACGAGCACACTTGCCCGTCTCCTCAAAGTACAAAGATGAAAACTTGGTGATCTACAACACTTTGATCACCAATTACAAACTCTCACTACAAACTCTCCTATAGGATAGATATAAGAATGGATGCTCAAGTGTGGTGTGAGAAAATCAAGGATTAGAAAGGTGGAGGAAAACTCAAAGAATCACACTTTAAATCACTCTTGATAAATTCTTCCCTTTTGATTGGAAGTATTTGCACTCAAATATGTGGAGAAAACTCTGTTAAAAGGATGGGAAAAACTGGCTTAGAAATCTCCAAAAATCTTGGCTCAAAACAATGACCAAACCCCCTTTATAGAGGTCAGAAAAATATGACCGTTGGGGTCTGTCAGAGCTGCCGGTCGACCGCCCGGTCGACTGCCAACGGTCGAAAATCCGACCGTTGGAGCCTCCGGTCGACCGCCCGGTCGACCCAGAAAACCGAGAGCAGAACTCTCTGCAGCGGTCGACCGTCCGGTCGACCAGACCACTGTGCTGCACAGACATGCACAAGTCTGTGCACGTCGGTCGACCGTGGGTCGACCAGCCATGGTGCGGTTGACCGCTCGGTCGACCGACCAGCCTGTCAGCTAGTTCCAGGTCTGGAAAACTGGTTTTAAAAATATTTTTAAAATCTTTTAACACTTATAAAAATTCCATAAACTTGTTTTAATCATTCTATATTGAAAACCAAACTTGTGACAAAAATTTTCAAGACATATATCAACATATTCATATCATTTCAGCGTCTTGCAAATTTATCAAAAATCAAAACATGTATTTTTCAAACCTGGTTTTCATAACTTCACAAAATATAAAAACAAAATATTTGATTTCATTTTAAAGCATAGTGTGTATGGATATGATCCACTACACAATCATAATGTAATATCTATGTTTTTGTCATAAAGCTCTAAACTTGATTTTGGATAAAAGATATGTATATATAAAAATACCAAAATCCAAATAGTATTTTGTCACAAAGAAAAATCTTTTTCTAACTACAAAATCTTTTATGAAAAGACAAGTAAACCAAGAGTGTGTGTGCATGGTATATACTTGAGCAATCCACCAACTATCTATCCTTTACATTTTTAACTAAAAATAAACTAAAATCTTATACCTAGACACAAGTCTTCATCTTCTTGAAGTCTTCACTTGAAGGCTTCTCATTTTCTTGACTTGGTCCAAGCTTGATCCAAAAGCTCCTTGAATCACCCCGTGCTAGCTCCAAATCTTGACATTTTAACCTTTGTTGAGCTATGCACCTACTAAGATCTTGATAATGAATCTGTCACTAATTAAACACAAGATCATTAGTAAACATAACTTCATGAGTTGATCATCATCAAAATTAGGGTGATAGGCCTTTGGGCCAACAGTTAAGATAGAGACTTTCGATAGTTAACATGAGTAGTATGTAGTTACTAACACAATCAACTTGTTAATTCAGATTATTAATTATTGAAATCAATTTCCTTAGTGATTTTTCTATCCAAAGCCAATATCTTTCTTATTTATTTCACTTTGTGTAATACCCTTATTTTTAATAGTGTTTAAATAAACATATAAAGGTGTTTTATTATGTACATGTATATTTATTTATTTATCATAAATTCTTATATGAGTTATTATTACAAATTGTTATTAATTACTATAACCATTTTTATTTAGTGTTATTATTATCGTAAATATTGTTATTATTATGGTTAGTGTATTATTATTATAAATATTGTTGTCGTTATTGATACTATTCTTATTATTAATATTCTTATTATTTATTTGTATGTGTATTATCTTTAACCAAGCCCATTCATTTAAGCATACTTCTTCATGCCTTCGTTCTATTTTCTTCATTTTAGTCAGCCCAATTCAAGTCACCGTCTCAAGCCTATATTCACTACCAATAGCCTAAATCCAAACCCAATAACCATTATCATATACCCTTTAATCCAACTCTCCCAATAATCTTATCTAAAAAATCCTAAATCTTAACTAACTAATCCTAATCTAAACTAATCCCAACCTTCTCAATAACTTGTCATAATTATCTCCTTAACTCTAATCCCCTTCCTTTCTTCCCAAAAACACGCCTTGCATGCTCCCTCCTCTGGCTGTGCCTCTCCATGCCATGCCCACAACAGCGCTACTAGCACCACCGGAGATCCACCGCGAGTTTCCCCCCCTCTCATCGAGCCCTGCCGTGGTTGTGATCCCGTCCGCACCGCGACAACCCACGACCATCCCCACCTCACCGAAGCACTACTCTCATCCTCAGTCTTCTGCCGTGCTCCGATCTCCATCTCCCCATCTCTGTCGAGCGCAATCGCAACACTACGATCCCCGTTGGAGCCTCCGTGGGCTGTTCTTCTCCTTCACGAGATCCGTCGGGGCTCCGATATCTAGGTCGTGTGCTTCCCATGGTCGAGCCTTCCTTTTCTCACTCTCTCAGGTGTTTGATGAAATAGGAGTAAGGAATACGAAGGCCTGGAGTTTAATGGTCATGGGGTTGGCAATTCATGGGCTTGTGAAGGAAGCTCTGGAGCTCTTCTCAAGGATGTTGCAGATGAAGGTGAAACTTAACCATGTTGTGCTCATAGTGGGTTAGTGAGTAACTATTAGTTATTATTTACTAGACTAGTTTAGCTATTTCTTTCCATGTCCATATCTCCATTAATCAATAAAGTCTAAAATTTCAATTTAGTGTTAAAATTTTCCTGCTTGCTTAGAACGTTATACATTTCATAACTGTTAGTTCTCTTCGTTCCAAAATGTAAACAGGCTTTTGCATGTCCTTAGTTTTCCTACTCTTCTTTTATTTCTAAATGTTAATGAATTGTCTATGTATGCCTTTTTATATAATCTGATCTCAATGTTTCTGAGTCTGCTAATTGGCTTTCATGGTCCAAGCTAATCCGCAGATCCCACATCTCATTCTTTAAGAATTAAGCAAACAAAATCCTCTGCTCTTAAGAATAATTCAAGAGCATCACACTGAGTTTCTTTAGTTGATAATTTAACCTGTAGAAGGAGTTGAAGGGGATCTCTTGATCAACCTGAGCAGGAGATGCCGCCTGAAATCATGTGGTAACTACAAAGTAGGAAGCTATTGCGTGACTTGAAACAATGGGGTTTGATAAAGCAAGGATCATCAAGGCATTCCTAACTTGTGACAGGCATGAAGAGTTGGCAGCGAACTATTTATTGGAACATGCGGGAGATGAATATTAAATGGTATCTCTTAAATCCTTATTAATAGATCATTTGTGATTGTAAAGCCTTTTTACTTAGCTCCACTAGCTGTACAACTTGTTCATGGCCTCTTACCCTTAGAATATTCTTACATTTACAACCATTTAATTTCCAACTCTTTCTGGTCTGTTTTGGTTATGTTTTAGAAATCCCATTTTTGGTGATAATTTTTACATGGAGGTTATAGCATCGGCTTGGCATGTTTTCTCTGTTCTTTGGTATAAACTTGTTCCATGGATCATCATTCTAGTTCTCTTTTAACTGTCTTCATTTCAATCACCTAATCATCCATGTGTTAATTTATCTTTCATGATTTCCATGTATCACTATTCTTTGATTTTAAATTTGTTTAAGAGATTTGAGAGCTTGTGCTATTATTTTATCTGGTAAGGGGAGTTGTTTGTGAGCCTTTTTGTTTAGTTTGGTTATATCAAATTTTGTTCCCCCCAAATCTCTCTTTATTTATCTGTTCGCAACTATTCAGAGACAATTATTGATTAAGCCTACCTTCTCTGTTAAGATTTATTATTTCTGCCATCTTTCTTTGGAAAGAACTGTTTAAGCCTAGATCGACCCATTTAGTTCAAGTTTTCAACCCAAATTTCGTTCTCTGCAATTCAGACCAGACCCATAATCGCCTCTTTTGTTTTCAACCCAGATTCAGTCCAGACCCGTTAAATATCTGGTTATGTATTTGGGCCGTTTCTCGACCATCTAATCTCCGATTCGGCCTTTTCTAGAGGCGTCAGAATCGTGAAGACGAGAGCTACATAGTCACGATCAGTTCAGGGCATAGAGCTACACGAAATCTTCAGTAAATCTATAGAAACCCAAAGTGAGTGTTCTTTATTTATTTATTGAGATTTCAATATTATTTCATGTGAGTGTTTTATCCTGTCTATTTCAATAAATATTATTTTGCATTTTAATAATTGTTCAAACTCAATTATATTTCATGCATGTTAGCTACCAGTCCACGTCTACATGTATTAAATACAAAATAAATTATCTTGTGAATGTTTTTATCTCTTTTAATAAATCTTGCATAATATTCTTGGTCCTGAACATCATGATACCAATTAAGTATCTTCACTGATTATATATGATACCTACCTGATAAACATATTGTTCATGATACTGAAAGTTATTGTGAAAGTATCGTTGACCGTAACACTATACAGTCCTATTGTTCATTGTATACACGGTTACTATTGCCGTTCACTGTTATTGATATTGTTCATCGTGTATACGATTATTATTGACTGTTATACTGCAACGTTACTGTCACCGCATCGTTCTAGCATTTATAAGTAACATGGATATTGATTGTCTTAACTGAAATACATAATAATGTAAATGGAAAACTTACACTGAGATGGGAAAATTGATGAAGGAGACAGCGTTTGTATTTTGGTGGACCTAGGATACAGGTTGCGCAGCCGACTTACGGTCCCACTGCAGGGCTCCGAAGGATGACTGACATCCCATCTGTTATTGTTCAACAGTGTTACTGTGAGTTATTGTTCCACAGTGATACTGTGAGTACTGTTACTGTTACTGACTACCTGGCGGTAGGGCCTGGTTCAGTGTCAGGCATCTGTGCCGTGGTCCTGGGTATGTAAAGGACGCACTTAAAGCATGGACAATGTCTCCAACTATCAGTTTCGATAACTTAGAACACTGGTGACACGTGTAGTAGGCGTAGTATGGGATGCGTCTATTACATGTGGCAATTGGTATTCACTGACATAATAAATGATAATGAACTGTTAATGCATTGTGACTGACCGTAACTACCCAACTGTATGTATATATAACTATGTTAGACATATGATTGTACACATGACCAGATTTGTATACCAGACTAGTGAAATATGCTAGGTTACACATTTTGACATTAGTTATTTCCTTTTATCATGACACCAGTTACATATCGTTCATATCTTTATTCTTGGCATGGATTATCCTGTTATCCTTCATTTCAGTTATCATGTTTTCATATGTTCATGTTATTGTTATGCACGAGCACCTTTCTCTTTACACACACACCCACTAGGTCGCTTCTGACGACCCTGGATTCGCACACCCAGGGTTTTGGACATCTTCTCATATTGTTCAGGTGTTCGTTAAGCTCGTACGCTTCGCGAGGAGCTGGACTCTCTCCCCTTTGATTCTGGTATTCTTTCCTTTCTTTATTTCTGCTGTTATTTTTTGATTCCTGTATATCACACTTAGCTTCTATTCCATTCCTTATTTCATCTGGGATCATGTGTAGTCATTACATATATTATTGCAGTGATCGTTAATATTATGGTTTAGATTTATAGCTTGTTCAGGTTACTTTAGGCTTAGCGTATGTGCGTGGGTATTTTTGCTCGCGTATATACGTCGCCGACCTTCGTCGCAACTCTGTTTCTGCGTATTTTAGGAAGCGGGGTGTGACACTTTCAAATCTATATCTTTCGTTCAAATAAAACTGTGTTAATACACCATTTGTACTTAATTAGATAACAATCTTCGTGGATTCGATACTCTACTCTATAACTTTATTACTTGTAAATGATTTGTGCACTTGATATTCGACTCACATCAACCATCTCTAAACCGATGGGTGCCCAGGTTAAATGCACCCTTGCAATCCCCAGTTGCTAGCTGCTAAGTTAATTTGACTACATCTGACAACGAATTGAAAATTTAGTATGTCCTAGTCTATCATATCGAGTTTATTACCTCTGAATAGACGGGTCTCTAAAGTCGAGTACAACTTTTCGTTTACTGTTATATTCAGTTTCGTCACCTCTAAACAGTAAACACTCTGAGTTTGATAATATCTATTGGCTATGTTCAGTTCGTCACTTCTGAACCGATGAATACCCAATCTCACCCTTCTTTGTCGTTATGTTAAGTTCGTCAGCTCTGAATGACAATTTCGTATTTGGTGATTCCTAATCAGTTATGTCCCGTTCGCCACTTCAGAACTGACAGATGTCCAGATCTAATTTTTTCCAGTAAAGACTCTTTTTTTACTGTTATGTCTAGTCTGTCACCTCTGAACAGTGAACCTTTGGTTCTAGTGATTCCTAACAAATTTCTAAATCTACCCTCTTTTAATCCCTAGTGGATTCTTATATTTGACTTATTTTATCATGTTCTTAACCTCTTAATAATTTCAGTAACAATTGTAATTCTCTAAAAAGTGCCTAACAGTGAAGCTAGTAGTTTAGCTTCACTTTGCAAGCAAAGTTAGCCAAGAAGGGTTCCCGTAGCGAGGCTATTCATCCATGAGGTGAAGCTAGAATATAACTAGCTTCGCCTACCATAGTCTCGCCATAAAGGCGAAGCTAAACTCATATTTTTTTGGCCTTTTCTTTAACAATCAAATCAACACGCTTCAAACAGTTTTGAACACGCAAAGCAATTCAAAGTATTTCCCTATTGCAGATTTATGAAAACTTTGAAGGAGTTTTGTTAACACTTTGAAAAGATAAAACTCCCAGACAACATTTTGACCGATCCAAACGATGTCTAAATTTGTTGACATTTATAAAAGACAAGTTGCGAATAAGCTGACGACCAGTTTCTACCCTTCCTCGAAAGACAAAGTAATGACTCGAACCTTGCTGATTCAGTGAAGCAAACATTAAGCTAAGTATTGCCTTTAAAGAGGCCTAAGCAGGCCTATGAGGCTAAGTCAGTTCAACACCTAGTCTCACAAGAACCCAAAGGGATAACTTCACTTGAAGCTTTACAGCCTCATTAAAGGGCTGAGTTTCTATCTTCGCACGAAGTTCTTCAGAGCTTCTCAAAGAGCTAACTTGTAGCTTCACCTGAAGCTAATTCTATCTTCGCATGAAGCTAATTCCAGCTTCCCCTGAAGCTTTGTGCTAGCTTCGTGCGAAGCTAAGTCTAGCTTCGTGCGAAGCTAAGTCTAGCTTCATGTGAAGCTAATTAATAGCTCCATTTGAAGCTTTACTCAGTAATTAACCAATTATTAGTGGGTTAACCCCACTACTTTAGTAGGGTTAATGCCCCTTTAAGTGGGCGGTTACACCCACCCACTTCGTCCCACATTAAATGGAGACAGCCTGGAAAAACGGCAATTGAATAGGATTGCACGGACATGTCTAGCTTCACGCGAGGCCTATATTTAGCTTCGCATGAACCTTTGTAGTCTCGCAGAAGCTCACAATAGCCTCAGGTGCGAGGCTAGCAAACTGTTTCAGTCTTGCTGAAATCTAGGGGCAATTACGTCCCTGAGAGCTTATAAATAGCTCATTCTCAAAATGAGCTCGGGACAGCATTTTGGTTGCACTTTAGAAAGAATTTTGATAAAAGAAAATTCTAGAGTTTTGACAAATCAAGAAATCATTATCTAACTTTCAAGCTTTCAGAGACCTAGTGATCTAATCTCAGGGCACTAATTTCCTACAATCTTTCACTCTCAAGGAATTTTTGGATCCAGCGAGAAGGAAATCCCAAAGACTTGATCGCTCGCTTCGTCAACGGAGCAAATTGGTCGCGCGCTGCCATCGACACACTTTCTTAAAAATCTCAGTAGAAGATTTTGTATATTTTTTATATAATTACTTGTAATTTCTACAATAATTTTGTAAGTTTTCTCATACTTCAAATCTATGAAAATAGTGAGTCCCATATTTCTCAATAGTTTATTAAAAAGTGATATAGGAGATGAAGGAACAAAACAATCAGCAGGCCGAAATTAACTTTACCTATCGACAACACCCTTCTGGCCTGCAGAAAGGAAAAAGTTTATCAGTTTAACTTCACATGTCAATAGCACCCTTATGGCCTGTCGACAAGCTTTTAAAGAAAGTCGAGTTTTGTCAGTTTTTGCTTCACTGTCAACAACACCCTTCAGTTATCGATAGCCTAAAGCATATATCAGTGTATCTGAATCAGGTTAGGATTTGGTTTAGTTTATTTTTTGTTTCCTTATTTTTAAACTTTCTTTCTTTATTTTGAATCTAGTTTCATAAATAGTATAGGACTTATTTGAGCATATTAAAGGTCCTTGAATCTATTGTATTTATATTCAACAATTATTCAACTTTTAATCAATATATTTTGAGCTTTTCATCATATTTGCTCGTGGTTTTGAGTTGTTCTTTTTGGCTCATGGATTCGGGTTGTCCTTGCTCGTGGATTCGAGTATCTACCCTACTTGAAGGCTTCTTCAGGATTCGTCAGCTTTAGAACGAG
This sequence comes from Agave tequilana, assembly GCA_038442645.1. Classification (NCBI taxonomy): domain Eukaryota; kingdom Viridiplantae; phylum Streptophyta; class Magnoliopsida; order Asparagales; family Asparagaceae; genus Agave; species Agave tequilana. The sequence goes on along the minus strand of JAVJIF010030067.1, from coordinate 10,378 downwards.
ATCTACCCTGCATTGTTTATCTTCTTTGCTTCCTAGCCTGCGTCAAGTGGTATTAGAGCTTCGGCAAACGCTTCGACGATGGCCAGGAATGATGATGAGCAACAAACATGTCCACAAGGATGGATACTTTTGAAAGGAGGCTCGGTACTCTTGAATCAACCATGAACGTTGTGTTTTAGGAGCTCAAGAAGATCTCCCTCAAGCTTGATGATCAAAAGCTAGTTGATGGTACGTACCGAAGCGGGTTGGATCGTATAGCAAACAACTCTCCACCACCACCGTCATAAAGTCATCCTCATCCACCACCTCCACTTATCTTAAACAATCATCACCCACAATCCCCACCACTAAAGCAACCACCTCCAATTCAACCACCCGGCTACTATCACCCTCATAATAACCACCCTCATATCAACTATATCCAAATCAACCACCCCAAATCACCCATATCAATACCCTACACCACCAAACTACCCTCTACGATATCCCCAAATGGATGACTTCTCCGACAAGGAGTTCGACAACCTCACTTCTCAGTATAACTTTGGAGATAATTGCCTAGCCTATGGAAGGCATGGGAGATTGCTAATCTTAATCCAAATAGGAGAGACAGTTTTCTGACCTCAGTAGGGAGGCTAGAATCCCTTACTCTAATCATGGTAGGAAATGAGGATACCTAAATTCTCAAGAGTACAAGAGGAAGGTTGACATCTGCTCTTTCTGCAGAAATCTTGACAAAGAATCCTTTTTGAATTGGATCTATGAGGTGGATAAATTCCTTGATATGGCTTATGTTCCCATGAAGAAACAACTAAAAATTTGTGGCGTACAAACTCAAGGGAGGAGCAGCCACACGGTGGGATTAATTGCAAGTCTCATAAGGCGATAAAGAAAGCAACATGTGATGACATGGAGGTGCATGAAGCAACTTCTATAAGATAGATTTCTTTCACCAGATTATCAACAGATCCTCTACAGTCAATTTGATCAATGCAGGCAAGGTACGAGGACTGTGACAGCATACACGGAGGAGTTCTATCGCTTCACGTCGCGGTGTGATTTGTCACTGACGGAGAGCAGCAGAATATAAAGTACATCCACGAGTTAAAATACCCTATCTAGGAGCGTGTGGACCTCCAAGACTTATACTCTGTCGACGAAGTTAAAAATAAGGCCATGAAGGTTGAGACGTTGCAGAACAAGGCATTACCCTTCAAGAATGCAACAGAAAGGACATCAGGTGGCACACAAAATCAGCAAGGTTACACATTGAGTGAATGACCTCTAGCCTGTAAAGCAATTGACGCCTCTCCAGTGAACCTGGCGACAGCAGCCGCCCCTACTACAAAAGACAAGGCGAATTCATATGACAAGCCCGGGGTTGGCAAGTGTTACAGGGTGGCAAACCTGGATACATGTCCAATGAGTGCCCGAAGAGGAGGCTCGTCAACATGGAAGACTACGAGGATGAAGATGAAGTGTTTATTGAGATTAAGCCAGAAGACTCTGACTTCGTCGAAGAAGAAGAAGAAGTAGCGATCTGCGTGGTCTAGTCATTGCTATGCACCAAAAGAACCCCGACACTACACAAGGGCATCAGATTTTCTGCTCAAGGTGTTCGATAAAGAACAAGGTGTGCAATCCATCATCGACAGTTGTGAAAACATTATCTTTACCGCATTGGTAGACTATTTGAAGTTAGAGATGAAGTTACACCCTTTTAAATACACTATTGGGTGGATAAAGAAGGGCCCTACATAAAGGTAACGAGTCTTTGCCATGTCCCTATTTCCATGGGACAATTTTACTAAGATTTAGTTACTAGTGATGTTATTGATTTGGATGCATATCACTTACTATTGGGATGTCCATGGCAACATGATGTCGATGCTACCCATCGAGACAAGAAGAACATCTATATGTTCACTTAGGAGGGCAAGAGAACTGCCATGAAGCCTATTCCACAAACATTGAAGCCAACTAAAGAAGAAAAGTCAAAGTTCATATCATATGCAACCGAGGCGAATTCTTGGCGGAGTCCAAAGCGACACAACAACGATTTGCTTTGGTAGTCAAAGAAGAAATCGGCCCAAGAATTAAAGTTCCTAAGAAGATGAAGCTGATGCTAGAAGAATTTCAAAGAATAATTCATGATAAGCTCCCAGACGAACTGTCACTCACGAGGGATATCTAGCACCACATTGATTTGATCCCCAGAGCAAGTCTGCCCAACCTCTTACACTATCAGATGAATTCAAAGGAGATCGAAATTCTAAGAGAGAAAGTCAAAGAGCTGATTCAGAAGGGGCGCATTAGAGAGAGCATGAATCCATGCATGGCACTAGCTTTTAACACCAAAGAAGGATGAAAGTTGGCATATGTGCGTGGACAGCTGAGCCACCAATAAGATCATTATCCAATATTGATTTTTGATACTATGCCTTGATGATATGTTGGATTGAGTAGGATGGTCGTGCATGTTTTTGAAAATTGATCTGAGAAGCAGCTACCACCAAATTCGCTTTGGTCAGGAGATGAATGGAAGACGGTGTTCAAAACTCCAGAAAGACTGTACGAGAAGATGGTCATATCCTTTGAACTATCCAATGCACTAAGAACTTTCATGAGATTGATGAATCAAGTGTGTAAACTTTTCTTGAGAAAATTTGTGGTTGTCTACTTTGACTACATCCTAATCTATAGTTCAAGCAAAGTCGAGCATCTCCAACATCTACAGGACAGTACTGCAAACCAATGTGTTATACATCAACCTGAAGAACTGTGGCTTCATGACTACAAGCTTGATATTCTTGGGTTCTATGTTTAGTTCACAAGGAATCCTTGTAGATGAGGAGAGAGTAAGGGTAATTCGAGATTGGCCCACACCCAAGGGTGCTACCGAGGTAAGAAGCTTTCATGACCTAGCTACTTTCTATCGACATTTCATTTGCAATTTCAGTAGCTTGGTAGCAGCCATGATAGACTATTTGAAGAAGAAGTGTGTTTTCGTCTGGACAGATGAAACTGGAAGGACTTTTGAACTAATCAAGGAGAAGCGTTCTAATGCCTCTATCTTAACCTTTTCAATCTTCGATAAGGTGTTCAAGCTAAAGTGTGATGCTTGCAAAGTGGGCATTGGACTAGTACTTTCATAAGAAAAGAGACGTGTTGTATTTCTTAGTGAAAAATTAAACGAGGCACGACAAAAGTGGTCTACATTTGAACAGGAGTTATATGCAGTGTACCGTTCATTGAAGTCATGGGAGAGGTATCTTATAGATAGTGACTTCGTGTTGTATTCAGATCATCAATCACTTCAACACTTTAAGAACTAAAAGCACATAAATAAGATGCATGCAAGATGGGCATCCTACTTTGAGCAACTCAATTTTGTGATCTGTCACAACACTAGAGTAGATAACAAAGTTTCTGATGCATTGAGTCAAAGAGTTTCATTGTTGGTCTCATTACAAAGCGAAATTATTGGGTTCAAATGTTTGAAGGAGCTTGTTTGGACAAATATATTGCATAAATATTATTACATTCCTACATATATTCTGTAATGAATATTGCAAATAACTTGTCTTAATGTCCTAATTTATACAGGGTATGATAGGGAGAAAATAATCATGAAATTTATCCAATTAAATTCAAAAGTTCAAAAGAAAGAAGATCGGTTCAAATCCAAAGGTTTTTGAAGCTATTTTATCTGAAATTTGGATATATCAGTTAAGATAATATCATCTAAATCAAAGAAAAAATAGATTGTCTAAAGACCCTATCTGTTTCACTGAAGATAAATGAATATCTTATCAATTCTAGAAGACAAACTGAAAATCTAAGTGGATAAATGGATAGAGAGAAGATCAATGGATGAGATGAAGCAATTTAAATTCGGATTCAGGCTGGATACAGTTTAGCATTTTAATGATAACTTTCGCTACTGAGAATTAAATATAATGATTTAAAATGCTACAGAAAGAAGACTTAAAGGGCTACAATTCTTCTGCTGATTACTCATTCTAATTCTATCATTTGATAAGTGATATTCAGTAATCAACACGCCAACAAGCTGCAGATCAGAATTGAATTTCTGGATAAATCAAATCAAGTTTGGAGATAAGGGGAGAATTCAAATTCAAAAATATACAGCTCTTCCTATCTTCAACGCGTTCTATCCCTCTGGTTTTCTCCTATAAATACCCTCATACCTCGAAGACAGAAGGGGCAGAGAGAGTTTTAGTTTAGGTTTTTCTTTTCTTCAATGTAATTTTAATTTTTATTTTATTTTTAGGTTAGAGAGAGTTACATGATCAAAAGAGAGGAAGAGTTATTGTAGAGTGACACTATTGTAATCTTTTCTTCAAGAACCTTAGATTGAATATGACAATCAATGGAGGTTTCTCACTTTTCTCGTTGTGCTCAATCTCGCCGAAGCCTTACTTTCCTTTATTCTTTTCTACTACTTTGCTTTACTCCATGCTAAAGTAAATTTCATTATGATTTAATAGTAAAGGTAAAGATTCTTCTTTTATTCTTTTTATTTCTGATTTTTGACACTTTCTTTATCTCTTTTGTTTCCTTTTCTTTTATAACTAAAATATAACAATACCACCATCTCTTCGTCTACCATATCTTTCTTAACTTAACATAATAATTTTATGTTATTTTTATAAAACTGAGAAGATAAATATTAATTAGCTTTTATAAATTAAAAGAATAAACTTACATAACGCTTCCATCGCTGTCCCTCCCTGTGGATCACGACCCGTTAGCCCTAGGCTACACGGTAGAATTGAGGACCTTGCACTGTTCTAAATTTCTGTATTTTTTTGTGCAGGTTTGGTTCGATCAAAATGTTGGCGCCGTTGTCGGGGAGGGACGGTAATTTTTTTAAATCTACTTTAATGAATTAATCTCTTTTTTGCTAATTACAGAAAACTAGGAGCTGCAGTGGACATATTGCTACTTTGTGCCCTACCCAAGAAGGCAGAGCATCAGAGCCCACAACTGTGGTGAACTACTAACTGTAATCTCTTGCAAGTTGCTTTTCAGATATTAGCTCTCTACAGTTATTAGTTTATCTGCTTAACTCACTCTGTACATATTTCTAATCAACAGTAACTTGTTTCTTTGTAAATGCTAAAAACGTTTAGACTCTTGCATCTTAGGGCATCTGTCTATTTTGTTTCTTTACATTACTGTTGAAGAGTGCTGGAGCACAAAAGTATGTGTGCATTGCATATAGTTTAGGAAATATATTTTGAGTGATTTATATTACTTGAATGTTACCTTTTGCTTTATACTTGTACACTGTACTAATAAGACTAAGGGCATATTCTTAAACAAGATAGGTGGGGAAGTCATTACCCTTCCTTAGCCAAAAACCATCTCCTTACTCTATATCCCTTGAGTAGACAGTTGCCCTAGGAACATCTCGGACACAAATAGGGATTGACCTAAGGAGGAAGTTGTTAGAAGTTGACTCTTGCCAAATCGGTGTCTAAGATTGGGGATTGAGGGCCGAAACCCCGAAGGCTGGTGATTTGGCATAATTAGGCCCGTTGCTTAGGCACGGATACCTCCCACCAATCTTGCCCCTACCTGGCCGATTAACTTGTGGTGAGGTTCTGCAATATACCTCCTGTGGATAATCAACAGTTAGGAGTCGTCTAGGTCTAAGCTCTATCCTAACATAGGTTAGATTTTTCTTTATTTCTTGTTTGGTTATTTGTTTGTTTTTGTTTGTTCTTGTGAAAATGGATTATAATTACAATTATTCTGATTATAACTCAAATCCATATTTCGCCCCAACCTCTTTCAATTCAGATATTACCAACCCGACATTACATAACTCTAACTAACCAAGTATGCCAAATTGGTCTTATCCGAATCAATATATGCCCCAACCCAGTACTATGAACAAGAATTTGGGGATTGAGGGGCGAAACCCTGAAGGCTGGTGGTTTGGTATAATTAGGCACGTTGCTTAGGCATGGATATCTCCCACCAATCTTGCCCTACCTAGACGATTAACTTGTGGTCAGGTTCTGCAATATACCTCCTGTGGATAATCAACAGTTAGAAGTCGTCTAGGTCTAAGCTCTACCCTAACATAAGCTAGATTTTTCTTTATTTTCTTGTTGGTTATTTTTTTTGTTTTTGTTTGTTCTTGTGAAAATGAATTATAATTACAATTATTCTGATTATAACTCAAATCCATATTTCACCCCAACCTCTTTCAATTCGGATATTACCAACCCGGCATTACATAACTCTAACCAACCAAGTATGCCAGATTGGTCTTATCTGAATCAATATATGCCCCAATCCCAGTACTATGAACAAGAATGGGACAATCATCACTACTCTTCACCAAGTTGGTGGGGATACAACTTCCCGAGTCTTACTATCAGCAACCTTGCCAACAAACAGCTTCATATAATCCATACCAAGACCACCTATAGAGAGAAATCTTCTTTAGAAAAGACATTTGAAGCCTTTCTTGAGTCCATACGACAAATACAAATCATAGCGGACTCAATTCTCTCAAATAATTTCCAAATCCAAGATCCTTACTCTAATTTCCAAGCCCAACCACAATAAAAAGAACTTGTTGACTTAGAATCATGATTCAGTCCCAAAATGATTGTATTCAATCCCAAACAGATTGTCTCAAATCTTTTAATAGGCTAGAAGCAAAAGTGATTCATTGGGTCACACAATTAATGATAGGAATGAGAAAACTCTACCTAACATTTTTCGACCACTCCTGATTCTCCTAACCATATTGATGAAGAATTATGGTATCTTAGAGATTTTAACCAAGATTCAATTTCACCATAAAACTTTGAACTTGACCAATATCAACCCATTGTCAAATTGGCAAGTTTTCATTTCAATGAGATTGAACTTGAAGATGAATGCGATACTGATTCCCAATGTTGTGATTCAATTCCACTTTTTGAATCTATACTGACTCCGATTTTCTTACCCGATTTGGACCCAATTCCGAAGCCAACACTGATTCTTATCCTCATAGAGCTTGAACATAAACCAACTATATTGGATAGTCACATTCCATTGTTGGAAAATGAATGTGAACTTGAATTCTATGATTTGGACCTAATCCATGAACCAACTCCGACTCTCGAACCTAAACTTGATTTGAGTTTTATACCGAGCCAGTATCAGTTCCTATTCCTTTCATTGTTGAGCCCAAATCATCCATTCCACAAAACCACATTCCACTGTTGGACCAGGGTTTAGATCAATTGACTCCATGATAATATGCCAAGATTGGTCATATAACCAGAAAAATTTCATACTAGGATCTTACATGATCCTATTCATATTGGGAGTATAAAAATACTAATAAGAAAAAGAAAATAAAAGGTGGGTTTCATGAAAATTCACAATATCTAAATTGGGTAGAAACGCTTGGCCCAATGAGACCACCACCAGAACCACCACCTTGAGATGACAATTTTTCTTCCCTTTCTCCTTTTTCATGTATTATTGTATTTCATTCATACATTGAGGACAATGCATGAGAGTAAGTGGGGGGGAGGGTTTACTAACATGCTAACTTCACTAATTTTAAAAAAAATTCTTTCTTTTAAATTTTTTGAAATGAAAAATAATTCTTTGACGTATTTTTGTTAAAAATTAAGTTAATTTTAAGGAATAAGAGGATCATAATTAGGATTTCTTATACTTAGTCAAAATAAAATTATTTGTTTGATTTTGAGGTTAGAAAGAAAAATTAGAAAAGTAATTTAGTCTTGATTTTTACCTTGATGAAATATGCATACTTTATACACTTACACACTTAGGGTTCTAAAACAAAGATTCTTATGCCTTATATAAAAAAATATATACATATATCAAAAAAAATCTCTGATTAAGCTGGGCATTTGTGCCTCATAAAGCATAAGTATTCACGCCTAAAAGTGGTTCATATAAATAAAAATCCTTAATTTTGTGGCCTTATTTGCTCTAGTCCTAAGTCCTTGGGAATTTTCTCACCCGGTGCCCTAAAATCATCTGGCTTGGGAGTCAACGACTAAGGCTTGTTACATGGGCGAATTAGAAAGCCTAATAGAGTTAAGGGATATTACAGCTATAAATTAAAAAAAAGAAAATAATATGGCATAAGAGTTAGAGTTGAAGAATCCTGAGCCAAATTTTCACGGTCACAAGATGCATTTGACTTAGGGTAAAATAATGACTAGATGAGAAATATAATTTTAAAAAACAAGTTTTTAAATAAAAACTATGTTTAGAAATGACTAAGTTTGATAATCATATGACTTATAGATTACTTGAATTTTACATTAATACTTCAAATATTTTTTTCTTTCAAAATGCGTTTTCAAAAAAATAATAACAGTTCATTTCTTTTTCTTCATGGATTTTACGGGTGCAATCCACTAAAGCCCTCACGAGACAAAACTTGTCCTCTAAGAGTAACCTAGAGGTTTAACGGCTTGTTGCACATGCTAAGTGCAACTGTGATTTTACGAAAGTGAGTTAGGTTTGGTCAGTTCAGTTTTTCTTTTCTCTTTGTTTTGCTCGAGGACGAGCAAAAAGATAAGTGTGCGGGTGTGTTTGGACACATATATTGCATGCTACAATATTCTGTAATGAATATTGTAAATAACTTGTCTTAATGTCTAATTCATGCAGGGTATGATAGGGAGAAAATAATCATGAAATTTATCTAATTAAATTCAAAAGTTTAAAAGAAAGAGGATCGATTCAAATCCAAAGGTTCTAGAAGCTGTCTTATCTGAAATTTGGATATATCAGATAAGATAATATCTCTAAATTTAAGGAAAAAATGGATTGTTTAAAGATCCTATCTGTTTCGCTGAAGATAAATGATATCTTATCAATTCTAGAAGACAAACTGAAAATCCAAGAGAATAAATGAATAGAGAGAAGATCAACAGATGAGATGAAGCAATTTAAATTCGGATTCAGACTCGATACAGTTTAGCATTTTAATGATAACTTTCGCTACCGAAACTCAAATCTAATGATTCAAAATGCTACACAAAGAAGACTTAAAGGGCTATAATTCTTTTGTTGATTACGCTTCTAATTCTATCATTTGATAAGTGAATTTAGCAATCAACACGCCAACAAGCTGCAGATCATAATTGAATTTCTGGATAAATCAAATCAAGTTTGAAGATAAAGGGAGAATTCAAATTCAAAAATATACAACTCTTCCTATCTTTATATGTGTTATATCCCTTTAGTTTTTTCTATAAATACCCTCATACCTCGAAGGCAGAAGGGGCACAATCTCAGAGAGAGCTTTAGTTTAGGTTTTTCTTTTCTTCTTCAATGTAATTTTAATTTTTATTTTATTTTTAAGCTAAAGAGAGTTACATGATCAAAAGAGAAGAAGAGCTATTGTAGAGTGACACTATTGTAATCTTTTCTTCAAGAAGCTTATATTGAAGGTGACAATAAATGGAGGTTTCTCATTTTTCTCGTTGTGCTCAATCTCGCCGAAGCCTTACTTTCCTTATTCTTTTCTACTACTTTACTTTACTCCATGCTAAGGTAAATTTCATTATGGTTCAACAGTAGAGATAAATATTATTCTTTTATTTTGTTTTATTTCTGATTTTAAACACTATTCTTTATCTCTTTTTGTTTTCTTTTCTTTTATAACTAAAATATAACAATACCACCATCTTTCGTCTACCATCTCTTCTTAACTTAACATAACAATTTTATGTTTTTTTATAAAACTGAGAAGATAAATATTAATTAGTTTTTGTAAATTAAAAAAAAAAAAACTTGCATAACGCTTCCATCGCTGTCCCTCTCTGTGGATCACGACCCGTTAGCCCTAGGCTACAAGGTACAATTGAGAACTAGCACTGTTCTAAGTTTCTGTATTTTTTTGTGCAGGTTTGGCTCGATCAAAATTTTGGCGCCATTGCTGGGGAGGGACGGTAATTTTTTTTTGAATTTACTTTAACGAATTAATTCCTTTTTCACTAATTACAGAAAACTAGAAGCTGCTGTGGACATATTTCTACTCTGTGCCTCTGTATAAGAAGGCAGAGCATCAGAGCCCATAACTATGATGAACTACTAACTGTAGTCTCTTGCAAGTTGCTTTTCAGAGATTAGCTCTCTGCAGTTATTAGTTTATCTGCTTAATTCACTCTGTACATATTTCTAATCAACAATAACTTATTTCTTTGTAAATGCTAAAAAACGTTTAGACTCTTGCATCTTAGGGCATCTGTTTATTTTGTTTCTTTACATTACTGTTGAAGAGTGCTGGAGCAAATATATGTTGAATTGCATATAGTTTAGAAAACAAATTTTGAGTGATTCATATTACATGAAT